>LTAE01003572.1:8848-33900 GCA_001647135.1 Pontederia paniculata
GAGAGAGAGAGAGAGAGAGAGAGAGAGAGAGAGAGAGAGAGAGATGGGTTCACTGCTCGGCGACTGGCCTTCCTACGATCCTCACAACTTCAGCCAACTCCGACCCGCCGATCCATCCGCCCAACCCTCAGTAAGATTCTTCCCTCCCTCTCGCCAATCTTTGCCATGAATCAAGTAAATCACAAAGTCTCTTATTCTCTTTTCGGTGGATTCTCCTCTCTTCTTTTTTATGAAGAGATTCTTTTAATTTAAGTTTCTCCTTGATGTCTAGATTGTTCATAATTTTTGCAGGATCGGATTCTGTCACCAAAATTTTATTTTGGTTGCCCAAAGATGATCATTTATATGCATTTGATTGGTCCTGTGTTGACAATTAGGATAAATTTCAGTTGTCTTCTTTCGGGAATTGGTAGCTCCAAATAACAAATTTTGGTTCTTGGTTGGAGGTTCATTCCTGTAATCCAACATTTATACTTCTTTTATAACTTGTGAATCTAGGAACGTGTATAAAGGGATTTTCTATGTTTGGAGTTTAGCTGATATACAATGCACTTGACTAGAACACTCACATCCCAGTCTCAAATCCGTAGTCCATCCTCATTGGAGGGATGAGTTCATGTGTACTTATGGTAGTAATTTGGAGTTTTTATGGACATCTGAAGTGAGATATGACATTTTCTGCTTTGTTGCATGGTCTTTGAGTGAAAAAATGCTTGATTTGTTACTGTTAATGTGCGCCGACTACAACTTGGTTCCACTAAAAGAAAACATTTCTACTTTGCAGATTTTGGCTATTGAACTCCAGTTTTATGTTACTGCATTACTATTACCATTCACCTATATTTTGTCCTGGCTTTCCCACAGAAACTTATGGCTGCCACATATCATCCTACTCATAACAGGACTCTTCCACCACCAAATCAAGGTATTACAAATTCATCTCTTATACCCGATATTGCTTGTGTCCAAGATACCTATTCTATTATTATCTTCTTTGTTGTAATTGGATCCAAGAGAAAAAGAAAGTGCTAAACCCCAAATAAAATAAGAAGCGTCTTTTTTCTGTGCATTGATGTATAACCATCAAACTATTGATCTCAGTACAAGTGTAGAGTACAACATCAACGTACAAATAATTCTCTAACCAAGCTAAACATCAACATACAACATCTTTATAATCATTATTTCCTTTTTATTTAGACCACTATTGGGTGGGAAAATAATGGTCTAACCAAGATCAACATCAACATACAACATATTCATGATGGCAATAGGCTTTTTCTTCCTTAGACTCTTCTGTTGAGTGGGAAAATAATTGTCTAGCCAAGTTTAACCTTATGAAACCCTGCATCATGCTCATTCTCATTATTTTTGTCTTTTATAATTCTTTACAACTCTAGTGATGCATCTTCTTCTCTTGTTCACTCAATGTAAGGGGATATGCTGAGGACAAAGATGTTTGATTTCAATGGAGGAGCTTTGTTGATCCCCTTCCATTTTCATTTGTAGTGTTTTGCAAAGCAACATCTCAGAATTTAACTTTACATCTTGTTGTATTTTCCTGACCTCTGGTTCATAATTCTGTCGCAAGAATGTATCATTCTTAACATACATTTTATAAGTTATTCCCCTTCGCAGTAATATCAACTGAGTCGAAGAATATTCTGTTGAGGCAATTCTATCAGAATTCTGAAGATAAGGTGCAAGCTGAAACATCTTAATTTTGATATCCTTCATTCTTGTACTTTTCTTATTTTGCATGTCTTGTCTACGCAGTTGCTGCGATCAAAGAGATCTGCTTCTGATCATCTAATATCTGAACATTGTTCCAAGCAACCCAGAAGTGCCTCTGCAGATGGGTCCCTTTAAGTTATATACATCACTTTTAAATGTTCTGGATGTCCACTTCTGATGCATGTCCTCATCATGTAGCAATCTTCCCAAGTACAAATTAAATATAGAGCTAAATGCAAGTGCGTGTATTTTGCACTTGCTCTTTTTTTTCTTATTGTGGAGTGCCGTATCATTTTTAGGCATGTGCTGTATCATGTATGTGAATATCTATAATTTATGATAGATGATGGAAAGGTTATTTGTCTTTGCAGTATGTTGTGTAAGGAAGAAGCATGTCACGTTTAGTTTTAGTTAAACCTAGTGGACTACATGTTTGTCATTCTCCCCTGTAACAGTTGGACAATTGCCAGCCATTATATAAAGCTGAAACGTCATTGTGATTGTTCACCATTGCGTTGGCAATTTGAAATGTCTTTTGTATTGATTTTTGCCAACGCCGTGAGATAAATTATTCGCATAATCTTTTGATGCTACAAGTTCTTTTTAAAAGAGTTAGCTTTGAAAAAAAGGAAATAAGACATTGTTTATGGATGTCTTTGATTGTCTCCTTAGGTTCTATGCTCATGTTTTTTAATGCCACTGCAATGCATAATCTTTTGAAATATTACCCGAAGTTCTTTTTGAAAGAATTAGACTTAAAAGAATGAAATAAGACATTGTTTATGAATGCGTTTGATGGTCTCCTTCGGTTCTATGTGTACGAACTCATTGAGATGGAGATCAATGTTATTGGATGATCTCTCATTATGTTTACTTAAATGGTAGAGAGTTTGTTGCATGACAATAAGGGATCGTTTGATGTGAGATAATCTATTTAGATTATCGATTATTTTACTTAAAATTTTTAGGATTCGCCATATTATCGCATTTGCCTGACACTATTTATTAATAATTTTAATTTGTTTGATAATTTAAATTACCACCTAATTGATAATTCAGATAGAATTCATGAGAGGTGTCACTAAAGAGGTCTCTTTCTAAATTTCCACTAAAGTGAGATTTGTAATATTTATATCTAGATAAGAATATTATAGGTTCGTGCGTCCACGTCATCAGCCTCAAAAAAATTACAAAAACTTTTTGATATAGATTTTTTTGCATGATTTATTTTTCTGTGCTCGATTTTCTTCGACTTAAGTTTGTTTTTTAGTGAATTAAAATTAACAACTATTGATTTCACTTATTTTTATTATTCATCCTCTCTTTTCTATATTATTTTTTGATTTATCAAACACAAGACAAGACTAAAGTTTATGTAATAAGGATATTTTAGTAAAAGGCACATCTTGTAAAATGATCATTTCTTTCTAAGAAACAATCTAAATTACCACTTACCATGCTAGCAGTTGCCAAACATTATTACTTAATAAATGATAATATATTTTTATAGTAATCTAAATTATCGGTTATTTTTCAAAAGAATCCACCAAACGTCCTTTAGACCCTGTTTGGCAAGTAGAACCGGGGGTTCTTCGGGTTCTAGTGAATAGTTTGATTTGATAGATTAGTTCTAATAGTGTTTGGATGAACTAAAATGTAATTATTATATCTAGGTTCTAATGAGTGTTTGGATAAAAAGTGAGAACCGGTAATATAAAATATATTTTTAATAAAAATTAAACTTAATTAATTTTGAAAATTACGGTAAGTAATATAAAATTACTCTCATGAATAAATATTTTCATAAAATTATTTATAAAAAAAGTTTGATTAAAAATAATAAATAATATAAAATATAAAATATATTTTTAATAAAAATTAAACTTAATTAATTTTGAAAATTACGGTAAGTAATATAAAATTACTCTCATGAATAAATATTTTCATAAAATTATTTATAAAAAAAGTTTGATTAAAAATAATAAATAATATAAAATTAATCTCATTAATTAATGTTTTCATAAAAATTGTTAAAAATACCAATTAAAAATAATTAATAAAAATATACAGTTAACCTCACGAATTAATATTTTCATAAAAAATTGTTAAAAATATCAATTAAAACTATTTAAAAAGTAATCACTAAATAATATAGAATTAATCTCATGAATTAATAATATAATAATAATAGTTTCATAAAAAATAGTGAAAAATATATGGATAAATAATTTGTAATATAAATTAAATATAAAGTAACAAAATAATTTTTGACAAAAAAATAAATAATATAAAATTATTCTCATGTATAATATAACAAAATAATATATAAAATTTATTTTAATATCAAACATAAATTACTAAAATATTATCATTAAAATAAATAAAATATAATAGGTAAAAGATTATCATTTAATATTATTTAACAAAAGAAGAAAAAAGAAAAAAAAAAGAAAAAAAAACGTTAGAATAAAAAAAATGGGCTTGCAAGCAGGTGCCGGTTCCTGCTCAAAGCAGGAACCGGAGCCTAGAACCTGAGGTCACGTGACCCAGATTTCGCTCTTGGGTTTCGACTCCGATTCTACCAAACGTCACATCGTTTGGCAGAACCGGCTGGAACCTGACCAGAACCTGATCAGGTTCTGGTCAGGTTCCAGTAGCCAAACAGGGCCTTAATGAGATAGGGACGAGTCCTATCTATACTAAAACATCTGAGCCTTCACGAGAGTGAAGACAACTTATCACAAGGTACATAAAAGCTTTTTCATGAAATTTGCAATTTGCTCTTTTCAAGAAATAGAGCACATATGTAGCTTTTTTGCAGACCCCTCAAGTGAAAATTGATTTCAATGTGCTTTTTGTACAAGCATGGAAGATCGAATACGCTAACTCCAATGTTATCACAATAGAGTAAGAGAAAAAAAAAAGATTGAGCTCGGTAAACTTGTAAAAATTACTATTTGGACTCAAGAGACAACACAAGGCGGGCCTATGACTAATGGATGAAATTCTATTACTTTTATAAAATTCTATTGGGTGAAATTCTATTACTTTTATAAAATATTTTAATGTATATAAATATCAAATACAAGTAAACTAGAAAATTTTGAAATAAATAATTAAAAAAAATTGTAAACATAAGCATTTTACAATTGTCCTTTTGAAAATTTATGTTATTAAATCTTTGCATGATTGAAATAATTAATGAGTATGACAAAGTAAATAGAGTTATATGATACTTTCGAATTTGTAGAAGAATAATTTTGCATATTATGTTTGCTTTCATTTTTTTCTATCAATACAAGAAAGAAAATGGATTTGAAAAGACAAATATTGTTTAAATTATAAAAAAGGACTTACAATAATTAAGAAGAAAGCTAGACATATTTTAAGGATGACGTGATTAATAGATTAATTAGGCGGTAAAGATATTTTCATGTAGGTTTCTATTAGGAAAGAAGTATGAGTGAATATATAATGGTCGATAAAAATAATTTTAGGAGAGTTTATATCAGAAGAAGATATTGGGTAGGATCAAACTAATAGAATATCTAAGTAATATTGATATATTATAATTTTTAATTAGATTAATAGGTTATCTTAACTTTTCATATATATATATATATATGTGGGTCAGTTCCTCATAACCTTTTATATAGATCCGCTTATGGGTTGCACATTCCTTTCTTGCGGACCTTGAGATGTGATTGCGCCCAAAGAAAATCGTGTATCCTCCAACAAATATATGATCATCTAGATTACTTGCCCAATCCGCATTAAAAAAAAGGCTTGCACTAAAGAAGAGTTTACTACCAACTGAAGATCGAGAGCAGAAGTTCTACCTAGGTAACAAAATATTTGCTTCACTAAGATCCAATGATCAAGTGTTGGAGAATGCATATATTGGCACACATGATGCATTGTGAATGCAATATCTGGCTTGTTGATTTCAACACATTGAAGTTATTTGACTATTTATCGATAAAGTGTTGAGTCAGCAAACTGAGAGGAGTCGTTAGCAATAAGTTCTGTATTGAGGAAAAAGGTGACAAGACGGGATGCAAATTGAGCATATTCGTCCATCAAAGAATGACAATATGAGTCCATCAATATAAGACACCACTTTGATTCCTATAAACAAACATAATTTTCTAAGATCTTGAAAACAAAGTAATTTCCAAGATGACGAAGAAGATCATTCAATCCAAATTGTCGGTGATGATAAGATCATCTATGTATCTTATTCCTTCTCCCCACTTGCCCTCTCTTCCTCTCCTACTCATGTCGTGAATGAATGTATGCCCTTGTTTCCACATGAACTATCATACACTCACTAGTCTAAAACCATTCATCATTCATCTTGTTACCATTTCTTGTCCAATCGTGACATTGGAACTAAATGATTCACCATCAAGCATATTGCTCGACACTAGGCCATGTCCAAGGAATTCGATGCTATCATGAAGAATGGGACTTGGATTCTTGTACCACGTTTGTCTCATATGAATGTTATTGGTATTGTTGGTTCTCTATAAAAAAAAATGATTATTGGCTAAAGGATGTCATCAACAAGAGGGTATTGATTTTCAAGATACCTTTAGTTTAGTTATCAATCCGACAACAAATCAACTAGTTCTTTCTTTTGTTGTCATGAGTCGTTGGCCTTTACAACAACTAGACATAAATGTTGAATCTAGGATCCCGAGAGTGTTTTGATGATCACAAATTTGTAAGTGAACTTAGTCTGTACTGATGAACTTGTTGAGCTGATTTCTGTAACAGGATATGTCAAGTTCAGTAGTTGATAGGTCGACCAAAGCTGAAGGAATGGACAACCTGTGCACACAGAAGATATATCAAAAGAACTACATGTGTGCAGTGGTCGTCCTAAGCATATGAAGTGGTTGACCAACATTAAAGGAAGAATACATGTGAAGAGGAGCAGAAGCATGAAGGAGAATATATGAAGAGGGATCAGGGGTTGACCGGTCGATCAGAGATGAAGGAAGGATGACCGGAGTAAGAGGCTGAACTGAAGAGGTCGCCCGATGATGAGAAATGGGCGACCCAAGACAACACCTTTCAAACCCAAGGTTGAGAGTGGTCGTCCGAAGGGCTCAAGGTGGAGACAGTGGACGACCAGTAGACTGCCAAGGCTGAGAGTGGACGTCCAGAGGGCTCAGGGTGGAGACAGTGGACGACCAAAGCAGAAGGCAGCGGATGAGTGGTCGACCGCAGGTTGAGTGCGGGCGACCGGATGACATCAGGTGAAGACAAAGGACGTCCAGGGTCTTGGTGAGAAGACAAGCGGGCGCCCAGGAGTTTGTCTGAACTGATGGAGGTTGAGGATCGGGTGACCGCAGGATTGGCGGCAGACCGATGAAGTGTCAGAGGTCGTCCAGAGTCTAAGGAAGACAGAAGAGCGATCGACCAGGAAGTCTGACAGGAGTGGACGTCCGAGGAGTCTGACAAGAAGTCAGTGGACGTCCAGGAATGTCTGGAGCAGACAATGGACGTCCGAAGGTTCAGGTGGAACGAGCGGATGTCTGGACCTGTCAGAAGAAGCTTTGGCGGACGTCCGAGGATCTCATCGGGTAGTGAGCGGACGGCCGAAGTACTGACAGAGGAGTGGAGCGGACGTCCGAGGATCTCAGTGTGGAATGAGCGAACGCCCGAAGTTTTCCACAAGGCGGAGCGGTGGACGCCCAGAGGATTCAGGAGGAATCGATGGGGGACCGCAGGTGTGCCAGAGGCGCTGACACATGTCAAGTCGGTCGAACGTAGGTACAGCGGGCGACCGAAGGATCTTGACAGTCTTCAGTTCTCAGAAGTGGAGTCTGGATGATTGAGGTGCAATCAGCGGGCGACCAGAGAAGTTGAAGATGAAAGAAGTGCACGGGTCAAATCGGTCGAACGTAGGTGCAACGAACGACCGAAGGATCTTGATGACACTGTAAAATTTTCCATCAGCAAAACTAATATCAAATTTGACTCAAAACAATGTTAATACAAGTTGATCGGCAATCCATGCTCCAAATACAACTGCAACGAAAGCTTTTGAACACCACTAATTTTCCCTCGAGGAAAAACAGTAGAGAAAAAAAAACATCCATAAGCGATGGCTGCCACCATAGAGTACTTTTCTTTCATTATATAAAAGTTGCGTCAGTAAGGATTTCTAATTCTCAAGAATTGCTTATTTGTGTCGGAATTCAATCTTGCAGTCTTTCTCAAAATTTGAGCATGAGTTCTGACCATTTACCCTGAACTGATTATTTGTTTGTTACAGCGATTTAGATGCAACTGTCAAGGAAGAATAATTTCATTTGTTTTTGGCTTTCTAATTCATGTCACTGCTTTAGAAAAGATAAAGCTTCGCACCTCTTTCTTCGTTCATTGTGGATGCGGATCATATAATGTATCTGTGCAGAAGAGCTCAGACCATACCCCCTTTCAGTGAAACTCAGGAGCAAAATGTTCGCTTTACTTCTAGATTTCTTCACCGAAAGTTGGAGCAGCAGTGAAAACACCAGAGATATTCTTGGTACCAGCTCTTTTTCTTATGTGCTCCTTAGCATGACCTCTTTTCAAAGAAATGACCATCTCTAGCACCCAGAGCCACTAACTGTGAACACTGTAAGCAGAAGCAGCACCAAATTCCATTCTTGCAACATCTGGTACATTCCTCACCAAAAAAAGATTTCATACATATGACTGATGTACTTGCCGACAGACATTATCAAGGATCAAATAACATTATCCCGTCTATTTGCATAATGGCTAGATGAACCATGAAAGTCTGCTGATCTCCATAATGTAAAGTTTGTACCACTATTACCTCACCCTTAACGTCTTTCGTTCTTCCTTCTTCTAGACTGAGCTTTTTGCCACTTCTTCTTTGAAACTAATTTACTTTTTGGCTTTAGCTTTAGTTCCGGAGAAAACTTAAAATTTGGGTCTCTCATCCGGGCTTGAATGTCCTTAAAGAACTGCATATTTAGCTTTTTTGGTCCACCCTCCCTCAGCTCAGCATATTCTGGCCCTGATACGATGTTTTCAAAGGCTCCAATCAAGATATCAATATCACTTATCACTTCCCACACATTTATATAGCGGCCATCTGGTCCTTTCTTCAATTTTTTCAATGCATTTTCTACGGCAAGTTTTCTAGCTTGTTTCCCTGGAGATAACTCAGGGGGCTCTTTTTCTGCTTTTAACAATTCTGCAATGGTCCTGTACTTGGGTGTTTCCTCAAATTCAAACAATTTATCTATGTATGGGTCGCTACGCTCATTTGGATGTGCGTCAGTAGGAACATCATCGTCATTGTCACACTCACTGCCACTCCACAAAGTCATCTCGTCATCACTTTCTGAGCACAGACTTCTTAACTCATCACTCTCATCTCCATCGATGAGATCTGCCTTCTCCTTGGCGCGCATTCTAGCCTTCTTGATTTCCTTCTCCAAGGCATGATCTTTCTTTCTACTATCTGCAACACCATCCTTATCATCATCATCATCATCCTCACTGGCAGTCCACAAACAATCATCCTCATCCATCTCTTTTGCCCATGCTTTTCTGAATTCTTCATCACCAGGTATTCGGTTGCCAAACAAATTATAATTTGCCCTATCACGAGAATAAAATCGCCCTGCTGGAAATAGAAGAAATGATTGTTCAGAACCCCAAAATGTGATAGTGTAATAATAAATGAAAATTTGGCTACACTGTCAAGCCATCAAGTCAAATCCTTGAAAACACATTTGAAACTGGATCAGCATAATAACATTATATAAATTAAACACTCCTACGCTCATCAAAATGGCACACGATCTAAGCTACATAATGCAATCACGAAAATTAAATCAAGTAATCTTATACCTTTCTAGGTTCAACAAAAGGTAAATATTCTTAGGAGCAAATGACATTTTTTGTTACATTATTTGACATGAAATGAATATTATTCCAGAATATGGTCCCAAATCAGACATGATAAAATATCTTTTGACGAAGAACATGAAAAAATATGATGCAACAATAAGCATTATGCCACTTGACGCCACCATATTTTGATTTCTATACTCCATTACATTCTTGTGCATATAAATAATGATATTGACTGTAAAGACATAAGAGTATTTTTCAGAAGAATAAATAAATGCTCAATGTTGAGAAATGAGATGACGAAAATAACACCAGACCTAGGTCGTGTTTATTTCACTAAATATAAGACAGGAAAAAGATAGTGTTCCGGAAAGATACATTTTACAGAAAAATATGTTCCCGGGAAAATTATTTTTTACGTTTGGTTCTATAACAAAACTTAAATTAAAACTACACATTAGTTACTTTTTACACATGTAACACTAGCCAGTAGAGGAAAATGTTTTCCCTTTTCAAAAGGGTAAAACATATTCTCCAAAATTGTATTTAACTTCTTGATAACCGACCAAGATTTTCCAAATTATTAAAAAAACATGAAAACCAGGAATACATTTTCCAGAAAAATATTTTCATCTGGAGCTCAAGGTATGAATCATGTTATGACAAAAAAGGGGTCAATTTCTGAGTTTCTGTTCAATGGACACAATAAAAAAAGGATCTTTAAACTCATTTGATAAAATATTCAACCAGAAGTTGCATTCAAGTTTCATTCCAGGTGAAAAAGCCATTAAAGTTTCAAGTTTTATAATAGAAGTAGCATCAGGAGAAGATGAAAACAAAACCTTGTGTAAGCGCAGGAGGCATCAGCCGACATCTTGCAGTTCTTGCTACGGCTACGTTCCGTCTGAACAAATGACCAAATGAAACAACTTCCTCTTTGGAATCAACTAACAGAAACCTTCTGCCAGCCGGGAGAAAAAAGCGACCTTGCCAAAGCCGACGACTCAAAATCCAAGCCATAATTTATGCCTTCTCAAACCTGACATGGGAATGAAATCATGGATTATATGCACCTTGCGAAGTCGGGTAACAAAAGCCACTCTCACATAATCAACTCATATAGGAGTAAACCTGATGCAGGATCAACTGAAAAGAACACAGACGCCATGCCAAAGAGAGAACAACGAATACTCTGCTTACCTATGAAAACTACATTTTTCGAGCACAGTGGTCGTCATCTACCTCCTGCCGCCGAAGAGGTTAAAGAATGGACAACAGAATAGAGTGGTCTACCATCGGAAAAGGCACGAACTTCGCCGCTGCGGCTGCTTCCGGTGCCTATTGGCTGCGTCTGGGTTGCGAAGGTTGCGGGGGAGGAAGAGGAAGCAGGTTTCACATGTCGCCGTGGTAGCGCTGGAAGAAGACGGCGCGCCGCTGCGGGGCTAATATATATATTTTTACCCTTTTAAATGGGTTTTAATTCCGACCCAATCGTCTTTTTTCCAGTGTAAGCAATTGTGGGCTGGGCCGACATTTTTAGAGAGCTTAAAAATAAAGTTACACGAGAAATAAAATAGAAAAAAAATGTGGAGTGTACCTAAAGCACAATTGATTTTAATATTATTATAACACAAAAGGTTAAAGTTATAGCTTACTAAAAAAATTGGGTTGATATTAAAGTTATGATGCTCTATCCGGAAAAAAAAATGTATCACACAATTCTTAAAACCAATAAAATTATCATAGACATTAGGGAGTTTTTTTTTTCCTTTTTCTTATAATTAAACGTACTAACATTTTGTGTTTGGTAATTAAGAAAACTTGAACGAGATTTTTTCAACTCGTTTACCAAAATGTTTCTATAAAATTAGAAAAATATATTTCCCCTCTTTTAGAAAGGAAAACATTTTTTCATGTCATAAAATATTTTCTCAAAAATCTTCTCGAATAATTTATTTTCCAGTAAGCAAACTTTTTCGGTTGCTTATGTTTGAAAATTCCATGAAGTTTGATCAATAAAAAGTGAATTTACAAAACAAATTAATCATCATTTTGAGATGGTAGAATAGCTTAACATGTCACACATTCTTACGTCGATAATTAAATTCTATTTATCTTTTTTCAGAAACACACAACCAATAAAAGTGTTTTTTTTATAATTTTTTTTTTCAAATTTGTTTCAAAACACAAACGAAATAGTTAGTAACTTTGTTTTCCATGAAAATTGTAATTTTTAATCTGTGATATCTAAAGCTAATATGCAATTTTCTAATACACATGCATGATACATGTAAGTAGAAAGATACGAAGACAAATTAAAGACGATAATATTTCAAACAATTAAACTGATGATATATTCTTATTATGCTTTCTTTACACATTGATATACATGAATCTCGGACATGATACACATTGATTAAATCATCAAAGGGAATAAAAAAAGGGACTGAGGGGGAGATACATTTGATCCCTTCGAAATAATAGTAAACATCACTTTCACCCATATGGTAAGTGAAACAATGCTGGAGAAGCACCAAAAAAAAATTCTTGAACAGTCATACAATATACAAACACACAGCTGCAAAAGCAATGCTGCTGGAAATGCTAATTCAGACTTCACTCTTTGACAAGAGGGGTTCAACTTCGGGTACATTGTTGTCTGTCCCCTCTTGCTTCCACAGGTTCTGCAAGAAACTGAACTGCCTCTTGGGAGTTTGGTCGGCCACCTTCGGAGATGTCCCGGTCAAGCTTTGCACATGCTGAAGGCAAACTTGGACAGCATCGTGCACCCTAACGAAGCACCACTCTCTGCCGATGAGATCTATTAGACCAGATCTCGAAAGCAAGAGATGAACTCCTCTATTTGGGTTGGCAATGGCAATCTGCATAACAAAAGCTAGTGAGATGAAATCAACTTTAGTAAACAATGTGACTGCATTGTACAAGAACCTGAATGCTCCGAGATCTATATTCTTGATGCAAGTCCTTGAGAGCTTGAACGGCACTAGAGTCTATATATGTAACAGCTGCAGCAAACTGAGCGTCAATAGTATGAAACAAAATTCATGGTTGTTTGATAGCACCAACATGATTTCAGGATATCAGGTTACATGCTATAGCTACTAAACTTTAATTCATTCTTAAAAGTTTCTCCAGCAAACATAAGTTTATATGACATGGAATAGATGAGATTATAATGGTCTATAATAATCTATATCAACAATAACTTAAACAATAAAAAAAATCTTCCTCTTCCTATAACTTAAGTCTTTGGTGTAGAAAAGTGGAGTTTCATGTCATACACTAATGGCCCATGTTTTTGTAGGTAAACATTTCTTTTCTCTTCTGTCTACCCGATCTCATCAAATAAATTAAATGGTTCATGCATAGGCCAGGCTTTCAGCTACATTACTAGAAGAAGTGATGATGGCATGACACAACATTGACTTAAAAGAATGTGAAATGTTGTAACTTTCTTGTAAGCCACAGTGATGGAGACTTGAATCCACTTTAGGGAAAATATGCTTATAGAAATATTATAAATCAAGTCTAGATTTCAAAGAAACCATACAAGAGTATTTATAGGGTTCTAAACACCTCATATATCAAAAAGTACGGAAACCTAACTAAAAGGAAATATAATAAAAGGTAACCTAATATAAAGAAAACTCCTAAAAGGAAAACTAATCAAAAGACCTAGTTAAAGGGCTCATGCTAAAGGCCCATAAGTAAATACTAATGACCATAGGGCATAAGGCCCATATATTATTCTTGTTCTACATCAATTCTCCCCGACAAAGAAAAACTCGACTCCGACGAGTTGCAAGGCGGTATAGATGATGGAGAACAACATCAAGATGACGAAAATCAACTGCAGAAATCCAAACAATTGCAGATGGTGGACGATCAACCCAACGAACGTAGAGACACTGACGATGTTGAGGTGAGAACTTCGGAATCTCTTGAATCAACGGACCAACACAACAATTGTTATCATTAAAAACAACTGTAGACAAGAGAGGAAGCTCAAAGGGATCACAATATGGGTGAAAATCTTCAACATTGAACACTGAGCTTATGTCATAATCAGGTGGCAAATCGAGTACATAAGTATTGGGTTCCTGTATACAAAAAATATGCAAAGTAGTGGTGGTTCGCTCATAAAACTCATTGAAAGTAATTGGAGGATAAAGTTCAGGATGCATACGAACCATCACATATGCATTCAAAGGCATGCCAACAAATTTGTTATGCTCATCAAAAGAAAGTTTATAGTCATTATCAGAAAATGTTAATTGTTCATGAATCTCCTTTTGAATATTAGAAATATGTGGAGCAGAAGAATGAGCAATCTCAGAAAGGTCATCAATTAGTGCAATAGGATCATCATAAGTGCAAATTTGAGAACTAGATGGATTATGTATATCATGATGATGAGGATAAATAGGCAGAGGCACATCAATGTTCAAAAGTTCTAACAACGGATCAACCTCCTCCAGTTCATCATTTGATTCTAAAAGAGAAAGATCATTGAGATCCAAAACTAAAGACTTAAAATGAGAAGTATCAAAAGAATCTGAAAGTATAGGCTCAATGGAAGGAGTCTCAGCAGAAGTTGACTTGGCAAGGCAAAAGGCTAGAGGATCAAAATGATCATTGAAAGATGGCTCAAAGAAGTCTGCCAAATGAAAGGCATCGTCATATGAGGAATCAGGTGAAGCCTGTGAAAGAGGACCAGTTGTCTCTGAGTCGACGATAGGACATTGGGGAACAACTTTCAAACTAGACCGTGGTAGAGTAACAAAAGGAAAATGATCCGACGTCACATGTGAAATTGAAGAGTTAGGCAAAACACAACTAGAATGACTATTTAGGTATGACTCAATATGAAGAGCATCATAATATGCATCATCTAAAAATTCATATTCACGATGTCGCATTTCACGTCTAATTTCTGAGCGAAGGGAATTAATAAAACGTGAAACAACAACCCATTCAAGATGTTTTTGGTGACAATGCTTTCGAGCCTTTTTAAAAATTTTCATGTATTCTCGAATGGTTAAAGAACCTTGTTGTAAATTCAACCAATCATCTTGTGATCGAATACGAGCATATTGTTTTTTGAGGATATGTTTCATTTCATACCACAAACAAATAGGAGGAAAGCCTTGGTGTTTTCTGTCGCGTTGAACATTGCGCCAATAATGTTTTGCAGAACCTTCAAGTTTCATTTTGGCGAGATGAATACAATGTTCATCGGACATATCATACTGATCAAAAGAAACTTCTAATTTATTTAGCCAATTAAGGAACATCGTCGGTCCAAGTGTTCCATCAAAGGATGATGCCTCCAATATTTCACGAGGAACATCAACATGTGGTGGGTGATGATCACGAAAAGAAGAACCATGTAGAGGAGGGTCATGTGGAGGATCAAAAAATGATGTTTTAGTATCATTGTTATTGTTGAAAAGATGACGTTTTTGTGTGAAGACGTTTATTTTGCGCCCAAGGATATCAACTTGATGGGCTAGATTTTGAATGGTCTCAAAGGTATCAGAAAGAAGTGAATTAAAAGGGGTTTGACAACTAGTATCAAGTTGATAATTATGACTATCATGAGAACCAGGACTATTGCTCGACATATTTAATATCAAATGAGAGATTCAAAAAGTTAACATGAACTAATAATAAAATATCCACTAAATATGATGAGGAAGCAAAATTCGATGCAATTTAATGCAATGTGGTAATACGTATTCAAGAATAGTGAAGTGAAACTTACGGAAAAAAAAAGGCTCAATAATATGTGGAGTTAACGCACAATCCTATGAACCCGTTACTAGTGTACTAAATGTGTCACGATATGGCAAGCAAAGTGAAAAATGAGGAAAGAAGTTACCAATTCTCAAGATTCGAATAAAGGCAGTCAAGGTTATTGCAATTCGACAGCTCATTTGATGCGATGACGTTGAGGAACAAGGCAGCAGCAATAGCTATTGGCAGCACCAACAATTAGCAGAAAAACACAGGTTGAATAGACAGCGATAATTTTGTCGAGGAGAGGAGCTTGCAATGGTGAGTGATGATGTGGAGGGATAGCTGATTATGGATGATGAAAGTGCAGGGGGGAAGAGGGTAGTCGACGTGATCTGGCGGTTGCAGCAGGTAACTCTCCGAGCAACAGAGCGTGTCGTGGTTGCAAGGGCAGCAAGAACAGCTGGTGGCGAAGTCTGCAGTAGAGAGCTAACTGCGGTAGTAGTACCAGGCGTTGATGGTGGCAAACGAGTTGCGGAGAGGATGTAATTCGTGTGGTGAAGCAGCAGCAACAAGACAAGGCAGCAGCGTGGGAGGTGGGTCAGCGACAGCGGATGTATCTCAGCACCAACGGCAGCAGACACCGGGTCAAGGCAGCAGCTGCCACAGCAGCACGCAGCCGCAACACGACGAGACGGTAGCAGCAACAGCAGCATCAGCACACAGAGATGGCAGCAGCAACAGCAATAGCAACATCACGTGGAAACAGCAGCAGCACTAGGGCACCGCTCAGCGGCGGCAGCATCAGTAGGTCAGGGTAGCAGCGCAGCAACAGCAGGAGGCAGTGAGCAGATCAGCAGCGGCTGCAGGAGATCAGCAGCAGCAGCAGCGGCAGCAGGTTGGGATAACAGTAGGACCGTTGGGTGTTGTCGCAGGACCAGGGCGAGGCTTCTCTCAATGCCAAGGGCAGCTAGGGTTTGAAGGGAAGCTAGGGTTTGCAGCAGTATCACGCAGCTATGACGGCAGCAACGAGGGCGCATAGGAGAGGTGCGAGCGGTGGAGGTGGTGCGGTGTCTGAGCGAAGTTGTTGGTGGTGCGCTTGGATGCAGGGGCCACAGGGAAGATGTATGACTGTGTGGCAGCGTCGAGGGCTGAAGAAGCAGCCAGCACAATCAGAGTTGCAGGGGCAGCGAGATGATGATGTGGTGGCTGCCGAGAGCGACAACAACATGTGAGGCATGAGGCAGCGGAGGTGGCAGCAGCAACCGCAGCAGTTCAAGGCATCAGCAGCAGCAATAGGTCTCATCAGCAGCGGCGGCAACTGCAGCAGTTCAAGGCAGCGGCGACAGCGACAAGGGGCAGCACACCTGAAGGTGGCTGCCCACAAGGGAGGCAATCTCGAAAGTGTCGATAGGAATTGTCAAAGATGTAACAATCGTTGAAGAGGGGATGAACAGGAGCATTACTGTAGCACGTACTGTAGTGCGTGCACTATAGCAGAGGTACTGTAGCGTCGAGGGTGATTAGGGTTTGGAGAGGCTGATGGAAAATTAGGGTTTGGAGAGGCTAACAAGATCTCAATCGTGTGATGATGATCAAATGATTAATTTGCTCTGATACCAATTGATGGAGACTTGAATCCACTTTAGGGAAAATATGCTTATAGCAAATATTATAAATCAAGTCTAGGTTTCAAAGAAACCATACAAGAGTATTTATAGGATTCTAAACACCCATATATCAAAAAGTATGGAAACCTAACTAAAAGAAAATATAATAAAAGGTAACCTAATATAAGGAGAACTCCTAATAAAAGGAAAACTAATCAAAACACCTAGATAAAGGACTCATGCTAAAGGCCCATAACTAAATACTAATGACCATAGGGCATAAGGCCCGTATATTATTCTTGTTCTACATCACACAGTCAATGAGATTTAGAGGGGAACAAAAAGAAGACTTACGAGACATTTCAATTATTACAAAGTATATCCTTCCAACATCTGGTCCACGAGTAATTGATCCAGAATGACTCATTTCGCTCCCAGAATGGCTCAGTTCATACTCCCGTAATCTGATAAGCAGTTGCAAACTGATTATTATCGATCAGATAGAAAACAGCTCAAATCTAAAGTGCGTTAAATGCAAGTCAATTTAGGTTCATAAATTTAGTGAATTTTGCACAATCAATATCAAGGATCTTGATGTCTTACCTGTCCTTAATGTAACTTATATTTGCAAAATAAATTGGTGCATCAATTCGTACAACGACTATTCCATTGTATGTATATGCTTCAGAATATTGGATGATGTTCCGGTAAATAGTAGTACCAGGAAGACGTCCAAGTACAGCTGCAACAAAAAAGTCATCCAAAGATGAAAGCAAAGTCATTGTTAGAAAATGGAAAGATTCAAGGACGTCATGGTGTTCATCTTATTAAATAAGATACAATCTTCAGATGTATTGTAACTGGGCCATGTTAATGCCTAAGCTACTCCAAAGCATGTCCAACTCCAAGTGTTTTATGAAAGAAATAATACTTATGGCCTAAATTCTAAGATCATAAAAGAACAAATCATCACAGTAAAATGATTATTTTATTTGAAGAATATATTTCTTTTAAAAATAATTTTCCTCACAAAGACAACATTCCACATTGATGTTAAGACTATTTTGAACTAGAACTAGCCACTTTAATATTGGGATAAATATTGAAAAATAAAATTATGAGCGGAAGAAGAAAACAGTCATTCAAATGAATAAACAATGCATACAAAACTGTATAGTAACTTTAGCAGTTCCACAATAATCACTCACCGATATGAGGATTGGCTGATTCATGTATGACAAATGCAAGTGAGAAGGCAACCTACACATATAAAAACCTCTGTGTTAACAAATTACTCAATATCACATAATCTTTTATGCTCAATGCAGAAGGCTCTAATGCCAAAGTGCAGGTTGATATGCCTTAAACCACCTCCGTCGGATGCCCCTTAGGGGTCCCACACATATAGGGCGCGGCTGCCCATCCCATATAGGGATTTGTCCTTAAACCTAGATAGTTATGTGATTTCTATTTCTTAATTTGTATTAGGAATTTCTATATAAACTTTGATTTAAGTTATCTGAATCAGTTGTAAGCCTCATTGTTTTCTTCTCATAAAAAATCTCATCACCACCCGAAAATATAATCCAATAAAGACGGACCTCATAAATACATGTGTTCTTCTATCGTAACAATGGATGTTTGTCGAGTTTCATATTGACATGCTGGTGAACTAGTATAAAGCCACGGGCTTAGCCACATGGCACATTGCTTTTTAAGTGGGGTCTAGCATGATAGAATGCATCATGTAATGTCATATTGGCACTTGTGACCCCAAGCATGCATGTTAAGGTTTCTTTAAGGAAAAACCTGAAATTTAACAATATCTAAAAGCAAAAGCATTTCTCGTTTGATATTGCAACGTCAAACAAAGTTTCTTCCTATGATAATGAAAGGTAAAACAAAAAAAAAAAAATCCTACACCTCCTTATCAGTTTAAAAAAAAAACAAAATTAATGTCCAACGGCCTGACCCTTGTTTCTGAGCCTTGTTGATTTACCTACCATACCTCATATTTATTTATTTTAGTTATGCAAAATAAACAAGTTCAAGCAATATAATAACAAGTAAAAGATTCAAGGTTCAGAAAAGGAATTAGGAAAAAGTAAGAACATATATATATATTAAAATCATACAAAACTGACTAATGAGGTTGGGATGACGAAGCTAGTAACCTCAAGTTCAAACCTCAAAGACAGTTGGAAGAGGAGTTAATCTTTAATGCTCTATATTCTCGGTGGATTACTAAGGATCTAATAGTACTGGTCACCAATCGCCCTCAGACAATGAAAAAAAAGAAGACAAGTAGTTTTGCATGTAATGACGAAGTCAGATATATATTATCTTCAAGTATTTCTGTGGTAATATCACACAAGGGCTTGTATCGTGTATGTTTTCACTAAAAACAAGATGACAATCTATGCCTTGCTTGCCATGATCAACATATTTCTCCTTGACAAAGTCAGAAAGTTGTAGCATCTATGATAGGAAAAGAATATTGCAATAAATATGTAGAAAGGAATGCAATATATTTTCATACTTACCCCAATGAGAACACCAATCTCAATGCCAAAAAACAATGTTGTTAAAAATGTTATAGTCCAGAGAAGAAAATCTTTCTTATCAATGCGCCACAAGAAAATTGCTTCATCATAGTCCACCTATCATGACAGTGTTCAAATGTTAAAAAGGAGGTGTTTATTTTCTAGATGTAAGGGACAGAATTACAAGAAATCTGAAAGATCTAGCGAGAAAGCTCGCAAGAAGTTATCATTAAAGAAATGAAAAAAGTTTGCAATTGGTTCTCACCAGCCCCATAACAGCAGATATCACAATTGCAGCAAGAGCACACTGAAAACAAATAAATCTACTGTAAGTAGGATATTTAATCAGAATATTCTTATAAACAAATCTATTGTAAGTAGGACTTCTAATCAGAACATTCTTTTGATGTAAAATCAGATATCAAGAAGATCTCAAAAATTATTAGACCTGCAGACCTGAGGTATCTCAGTGAAAAGTGGCGTCAAAAACAAAAGAGCACAAGTCATTATAACTCCCATTATGATTCCAGATAATCCAGTTCGAGCTCCACTTTCATGATTTACAGCTGATCTTGAAAAAGAGCCTGCATATTACTATAAGGTCATTCCATAACAAATATGAAGTACAAGGCATTCAACCAATATTATGAAAGAGGATCACTGAGAGCTAGAAGAATATAAGGGTCATACCAGTGGTAGGGTATGCTGAGAAGAAGGAACCAAAAATATTCGCCACACCAAGACCAAATAGCTATGTAAAAGCATGAGGATGACCCACGTGCATGAAAAATCAGGAATTTATTAGTCCAGTTATGCAGATGGTTATAGACTAATAAGCTTGCGTGAGGTATCTACTAACGACTATATGGTTGTCCCTCGCGAAAAAAAAAACTATATATGGTCATCATTTTAAGCATTTAACTGACTAAAAATGGTGATCTTGTAAAGGCATGATAATTCCAATGTCTGACTAATGCATGGGTGAATAAGTCCAAAAGGTTGAAGAGTATCACAAAATCGCCAGTTCATTTTACTCAAAAGTGAAGCATTTTCTAATAAGACAAGTATATTGCATGATTGCATCACTACAGCCTGGAGAATCACTCCATAAGAAACTTTCTAATTTACCTCCTGATTTGAATCCAGTTCATATCCATTTTTTGCAGCCAATGCTTTAGCAATCCCCACAGATTCCTTCATTGATGCCAATGTCAAAGTTAGATAAAGTGACTGTAGATAGCTGAGGAATGAAGGTGCAAAACTTTCTTACCAAAATGGCCACCCCTGTTATGAGAACTGCTGTTGAAATCAGAGATGTCGCATGTTCAAATCCTTTAGGGAAAGAGAACTTTGGAAGGCCTTGTGGTATCTCACCAACCTATGAAAAAACACAAAAAATGTGTAGAATTCATGTTCATGGCATTGAACAGGAAAAACTGAAAAGTTTGCATAATATTTTGCATTTTGACAATCCTACAAAGCACACATAGTAAGCAGGTGGTAGTATTGATATCTGATTACTGACACTGGTTCAATTTTGTTACGTTTTACACTGTCAAAAGAAATTTCGATTTACGACATTGGTTCAATCAAGAGGATTTTTATATGTTGATTGTTATCAGATGAAGTTTTTTAAAGGAGAAAAAATTTTTTGGTCTAGACTTTTGAAGCGCAAACAAAGTAACTGAAGTGAATGTATTCACGGAGCCTGATCACAACACAATGCATCTGCAGATCTATGAGAATAAAAAATGTTTTATACAGAGAAAAAGCATAAATCATTAGATTAAATAAATACAGAACAGTTGCTGATGATATTGATATCATGTGCAAAGAGATTCTGATAGCTTCCCCAATAATAAAGTTTGTGTAAAACATATATCCTACATATATGCAAATTCTGTTGAAGAAAAGATCCACGTGCAAACTAGGATCTACTTTAAAGTTGTTCTCTTGAGGTTAAGTGTATCTGTCAAATGGCTGGATCAGTATAAACTAGCACTGGATTGCTTCAACTTGAGTCTATTTACTTTTGATGTTGAATGGACAACATTGAGAAGCCAAACCTAGAACAAGATGAATAGGTTAGACCAGCCACTGGAGGCATTCAAGTAGAACACTGGTTAATACTAAGGTAGGCAGATACGCAATAGTTTCTACATGAAGCTTCATCTCACAAAGTCATTCCACTAAAAGGGATTAGATGACTGAAAGATGTCAATAATTGTGTAATAATTTTCTTTGACACCTCATGTTGTGTATGTTCTCTTCTTTGAGAATGGGCATGTTGCATAGTTGAACTTCAGTTTTCTCCAGATTGGGCTGCTTAGTTAGAGACCAGGGTTGTACATAGATTCAATACCAGAACTTATATAGGTAGCTTTGACAGGAAACTTACTGATCTCGGTTCTTGTAATAATTCTGATTAGTTTTGTTATTTTAGGGAAAGAACTAGTAACCATACATTTATTGAAAATATCAGTTGTGCAAATATCATTATGTCATCCTATCACTTAAGGATCAGTTTGCAATATGTGAATACCATTTAACATATACAACATTGAAACTAAAGAACATAAGTGATGCTTCAATTGAGCACATCTCACCACTGATATTGAAGATGGATGAAATATCTTAACAGATAATGTACCAAGTACAACTGCCGTAAGGGGTCCAGCTGCTCTAAAACCCCGTAGCTTCTTATTTGATTTCCCCTGTGACATTTTAAAACAAGCAAAGAATTCTTTGAACATAATAATTCCAGAGAAGCAAATACCGCAATAATCATCATGACTAGTTAAATGAATAATCCTACCAGGTGCTTCATCACAAGGAGAATTGCAAGGAAAATAGATCCCATTAAAAAGGGAGGCCACGAGAACTACAAAAAAAAACTGCCACATGCTGTGAATGAAAATAAGTGATATCTTAAACTGAAGTATATTATAACACGTGAAAAAATAATTCAACATCTTTAGGTCATGTAGACAAAAAAGAAGCTGTCATACAGTGTGTGCGAAAGGAAGTGATGCCTTGAACTGAAATATCATATCACACTTGAAAAAAAATATCACACATCTTTAAGTCGTAAAGGTCAGAATAATACAAAAACTTGTGTAAAAATCATAAAATATAATAGTAAGAAAGACAAAAAGTTGAAAAGGAAATAATTGCAAATTGACTACGACTTTAGAGTGAAGGAAAAACTTAACAAACAAATAACAACAAAAGAGATGCAACTACAAAGAACACATAGAATCACTAGTGTAATAATGTGTTTTATCATTCTGCTTTCAATAACATAACACAACAAGCATTGCAACTTCAAATCTGGGATCAAAATACACAGACTATGTAAATAGCTGTATACTTCAATATTAAACTCTGTGTAAATAGGTGTTACCTCATCTCATACATAAACAAATGCATTCTGCATCAGAATCAATTTGGTTCATTGCATTCAATTCTAAACCCTAAACCTTTGAGTAGAATCATTTGAATGATAAAAAATATCTTTAATTTGTTCTTTTTTGTGTTTTATGAATGCTTAATTGAACATATGAAGAGATGAGTCATGAATGCTAAATCAGATGACGAAACTGAAAAATATGCTTACAACACAACAGAAACAAAAAAGAACAAACCAAGGGAACAATAGAATTTGAAATCATACATCACCAGCTCCAGCTATTATGCTCTTAACCAATGGTATTATTTTGCTGCTACGGACTATACTATATCCCAAGAAGTATTTGGCTTGAGATAGTGCAATTACGATGGCTGAAGCAGTGGTAAAGCCAGATATTACAGAGTGGCTAATGAACCGGATCAGCCACCCAAGTCTGTAGAAGAACTATACATTAGATGACTTAAAGAAAATGCCTATATATTTGTGTGGCACATGAGATATGACATATCAACAGCAACTTAGAATTGTCAGATGAAGAAATGTTGAACTACATGAACTGCAAAACTTTAGCTTTACAAGTTAAGGCATAAGAATTTAGCAGGTGGTATCTGCAATGGCCATCTCAGATCAATAAGAACATATTTTAACAAGACATACACAAAAGAATATAGCAAAAATATGAAGCAAGATGATGTGCTTCTCAAAGACAAGTCACTTGGAACCAATAATCTCATCGTCCAACCAGGCAATAGGACATGACATTCAAAAAACATGACACTAGAACTAGGAACTACTACTTGTGATGCTTTAACTCGATTCTCATTATGCAGTGCAATCAGAATAAATTGATGTTAGAAAACAAAAGGCAGGAGAAATCGTTGATTACCTCAGTAAGCCCATGAGGCATTCCAAAATGCCAACCATGAGAGCCAGTACAATAGCTAGCTCTGTGTACATCTCATTGGAAGGATCGACAATGGTGCCCAGGACATTCGACACCAAGAGGGAGACTAAGGCTACTGGACCAATTGCAAGCTGACGTGAGGATCCAAATATACTATATACAAATATTGGCACAAAACCAGAATCTGTACAAACAAAAAGGCCTTAGAAATCATAACATTGTAATCCAAGAAGAAAAAAAAAAGAATGGACTTTTTGTTCAAGTAAACAGAAAGGAAAGGACGTGGATTCACAATTAACAGAAGAAAACAGAGATATGGGTTCTACTCACAAAGGCCATATATAGGATGAAGCCCCGCCAACTTGGCGTACGACATCGCCTGTCATGAACGTTGCAAATTGTTTCAGTGTAAAAAAGTAATTTTCAAACCAAAATGAACTCCAACAACCCAATAAATATGACAAAAATAACGTCTGCAAAGTAAATCTGTACTCCCAAAATATGCATTCTCGACGCTACTTGTTCAGCTGAGTTTCCAGAGTTATTCATTAGAATAAGATTCATGCTTGAAGTTTAACACATTAGTAACTTCTATCAGAAATGTGGATCAGACAGAAAGCAAGATAGAGATGAAGTTTGTAACTAAATTTGAGTTCTATCAAAGAAATGGCAAGATTCTGAGTGTTAGTGCAATCAGAATAAGTTGATGTTATTGAGACAAAAAGGTGCATCATGAAGAGAGAAGATATAAATTTAAGTTCAATTGATTTTTTTTTTCTATCGCCTGTTAACAAAAATCTTTCTTTCTGCAGAAAAAAGCTACATGAACAGAAAGGTCATGAATCGAAAGCTCGTAAGAGGAGAGAACCTGAGGGACGAGCATGACGCCCACGGTGATTCCGGCCATGAGGTCGGCCTGGAGGGACTCCCGCCAACTGTACATTCGCATCCACCGCGTGCAGGGGAAGAGCAGCTCCGTCCAATCGCGGGGGGACATGCCGCGTGCCCTCGCGGCCCACCGGGCGCCGATCGAGGTCGCCGGAGACGGGGAGGACGACATCGTCGACGGCGACGGGTGCTGCAGCGGAATCACCCTCACCGCTCGGCTCCCCCCGCCGCTGCTGAAGCTTCCGCTGCTCGCCACCCGCGACATATTGCCGTCGCCGGCGGCGGCGGAGAAGGACGCGTCCATCACGGTCGCCGACGTGGCG
>LTAE01003573.1:0-16956 GCA_001647135.1 Pontederia paniculata
GGTCGACCACTTCATATACTTAGGACGACCACTGCACACATGTAGTTCTTCTGATATAAGTTACGTGTGCACAGGTCGCCCATTCCTTCAGCCTTGATCGACCTGTCATTCCCTGATCCTTCTTCGTATATTCACTCATGCTTCAGCTCCTCTTCACATGAATTCTTCCTTCAACATCTGTCGACCACTCTATGTTCTTACGTGTGCATAGGTCGTCCAGTCTTTTAGCTTTGGTCGATCTAACATCACCTGAACTTGAATCAACATGTTATAGAATTCAACTCAACAAGTTCATTATTACAGACTAAATTCACTTAAAAATTTGTGATCATCAAAATACACTCGGGATCCTAGATTCAACAACTTTTTGGCTCCTATGACCTCCCACAAGGTCATACACTCATAGGTGACCTCTGCTCTCCCTCCAACTGACATCATGCACTATATAAAAGGCTACAACACAAGCTTTTGAAAGTCGTGCAAGAGTGCATTCTAAGGCAAAAAATATGTCATGTTCTACGTTTGAACATTTGAGTTGTGAAATAGTATTTCAAACTCTAGCAAGTCGATTCCCGAGACGAAGACAATTCGCCAACAATTCATGATTCGGCTCTGATATTTGTTTCCACTACAATGAGAGGTTCTGTGAACTTTATTTTCGTGAATGATATTAGTTATAATTCCAATAGTTAGGCATAACTAAATATCATATTATTTCTTATAGTCCATGTGGTATAAGCTTTGTGATTAGCTTGTAAGACAAGTTGTATAAACTAATTATGTGAAAATGGTGTAATGTTTTCGATCTTTTTCTACCTTTGTGATAGGCACTAGTAAAGTTTGATTATTTCTCGCATGGAAATTCATTCGAAAAAAATTCCTTAACAAAGTGACACTCTAAAATGTGGACTTTCTCATAATTGAATTGATAAAAATTATCTAAAGACCATATGCACTTGGGGCCTTATATAATGAGTATATTAAGAAGCATATTCTTTATCTCGTTATCACCAACTTTTTTGTCCAATTCTATAGAGTTCAAGTTGATCTTTGGAAGCTACTAGAGATCATATGAGATATGATACATGCTTCTTCGCCATACAATACTCGAAAGTTCTTGGCAATCTCTTTCAATATGTTATTATTGTATTAACCAACCCTCATAATTCTTTAAATCTTAAGTTCTTATCCTTCTTCACTTCATTATTGTTCTTGAATTATCCTATAAAATCTCCATATTGTTAGTTCTCGAATGTTGGAACAATATTAGTTGTTCTTATGCCAATACTTGGTCCAATTATATAGACATTTTTTTCTAGATTCTCCTAGAAGCTATTCAGTCTACATTGAAGTGATTCTCAAATTCCATTTAGTTGAGCTATAAATTCATTTTCCTTCACATGATATGTGCAAAAAATGCTCTTTTTCAAATCCTCACTTTCCTTCAGAAATTGTTTATACCATTAGGTAGGTTTTCTCTTCTCATGACGAGCTCATAAATTCTCAAAAAACTTAGATGAACGTAACATGGTATCTAAAAAGGTGCTAATAATTAGGATTTGCTTGATCTTTATGTAACACCACCACAATAGGATGGTGATTCATCTCGGTTCATGGTAGAACTTACAGTTGAGCTTCTTGATACGAAAGTATCCATGCAACATTGCACAAAATCTCTATCTAGCATCTTTGAATCTTAAGAGGAAAATATTTGGTAGGATTTTTTTGTTCAATGAGGTCCCGTTTGGTTGAAGAGTAAGTTTAGAAATAACATCTTAATCTCATGTATATTGTCAAATAAAGAAGAATTAGAAATAAAGAAGAGACAAGAAAGAGACAAAACATTAAATGATGTTTAATACTTTGGAAGCTGCAAAAACGAGAGCAGCTTGCTCCAGCAGAAAGCTAGAACAAGCTGCTCCTTTGAATTCTTTTTTTTTTATTGTTAAGAAAATAAATTTTAACTGAAATTTTAAATTAGTTTTAGTTTAACAAAAAAATTATTATTTATTATATATGTGATTGGTATATTTTAAAAAAATAATTAAGATGGTTTTATAATATTATTTCCATATTATTTAATTTATTTAACACCGAATTAGTAGTGTATAATGATAATTAATTATATATCATATTAACATATATATATATTAATCTAATTATATACTATATAAAAAAGTGTAAGAACAGTAAAATAATATATATTATTATATTTATAAAAGGGCTATATTTATAATTATTTTAATAAATATATGAATTTAATATTTTCTATTCTTATTTCAACCAAACACCTATCTAACACACCATAATCTTAACAAAAGGAATTGTACAAGAATTTTATTAATCCAACACACACTATTCTTAATTTAAGAGTTTCAAATTCTTGAATCCAACAAGGCATGAGGGAGTTATTCAAATATGGTTGATAGGGGATGATGACTCTTCTTAGGTGTAACACCTAAGTTGCAATTTTTATTTATAAAACATGACATATCGTCCCTAAGTTGGACATTCGGCTAGTTCAAATGCAACCTTCCAGGCGAAATTTACTTTAATATATTTTTTTCTACACACGTTGCAAAAATAACACTAAGTATATAAGCGATGATATAAAACATGGTTGATGATCCCTCAACCAGAATGTTAATTGATGTCCTATGAAGGATTGGAAAACTATTGAGTACATCGTCTTAGGCTCTAACTTCTAGGAGCGAAGCCTTTGCATACTTGTGCTGATTGACAATAATGAAATGGGTTTAATGTAGGTGCTCCCTACTTAAATAGGGAGCACCATGCTCCCTACATTTTTAATCGTAGGATGTTAGATCTACGATGAATATTAAATCTTCTCTCTCCTACTTTTTTTCTCTCTCCTAAATCAAGTCACCATAGATCTCAGATCCTACGGTTTAAAATGTAGGGAGCATGACCTACATTTTTAATCGTAGGATGTTAGATCTACGATGAATATTAAATCTTCTCTCTCCTACTTTTTTTCTCTCTCCTAAATCAAGTCACCATAGATCTCAGATCCTACGGTTTAAAATGTAGGGAGCATGGTGCTCCCTACTTAAGTAGGGAGCACCTCCATTTTTTCCTAATGAAATTCACTACAAATGCTATGTATATTGCAAGCCAAGAAAAACCTTCTAAACTCTAAGCCCAATTTTTTTACAATATTTAATATTAATTAATCTTTTAAGGCAAAAAAGTATACCGTGTACTTTAATTTTATGCTATAACTTACTGCATATTAGTATAATTATTAATAATTCTAATGAAGTGTAAAAGAATATGATACACACACACACATCATACTCCTTGTATCCCTTTAAAGACAAGCATAACCTTTTTCAAATATTTACACTATTTTCCAATGATATAACATATTTAATTTTAAATCAATTTTTAACTTTAAATCAAATCGGACTAGTTCAATTAAAAAAATGGTCAGGTTTAAACCCTATCCGACCTTATGTTAACATAATACTAAAATTGCTAAAATCAAATAGCGGATAAACGAATTCACAAAAAATCTTCAACATTTACACTATGTTTGGATTGAGGGTAATGGAGGGTAATAAAGGGGAGGGTAATAATTAACCTTGTTTGGATAATAATTTTTAGGAGGGGAAAGTTAAAAATTAACCCCCTTTCCCCTCCTAACTAACTAAAAATGATTACCTCAAATTGGGGTTGAATGGAGGGTAAAAAATTTTACTCTCCATTTCCTTCCCTCCCATTATCTTCCCCTCCTCTCCCTTCCCCTACCCTCTTATATCCAAACGTATCCTTATGTTCTTTGCATATATCGTCCAAAAGGTTTATTTGTTGGATAAAAAGTCACCAATTTTCATATTCTTTTATTAAATCTAGTCTAAACTTTGTTTATTGAAAGCACTAATAACTTTATTATGTATGACGTGGTAAATTTACATAGATAAATAACACTATATATAATTATTTGTCTATAATATTAAATATATAATGAGATCAATTGTTTTCTTAAAAATAGCTCATTGCTAATGAAATCATTTATAAATTTATATAACTATCTTTATTTTATATTATGTATTGAACAACTAATTTTTGTATTAATTAAAATAAAGATTATTTGCCGTTTGGTAGGGAAATAAGAGGTTTAGTAAGGCTTTATTTTGTTTAATTCCATACTCATAAAAATGATAAAAGTAGAGTTGGTTAAAAAAAGTTATAAGGTGAACATTTATCTTTTTATAAATATTCTATCAAATATGTGGAATTATCTATTCTTTCTAAAGTGATTGAAATATTAATCTTTACCCATCGAATAACAATTCTTCAACTAAACGACCGTCTTGATATTTTAGGTATAAATAATATATATATATTAAGCTATCCAATAAATGTATTATATCATACTTAATAATTTCCATAAAAAGATATGATGCTAAATATAAGAAAATATTGAAAGTTAGTACTTTTTTATTTAATAAATAAAGTTTAGGCTAAATCTCATAAAACTTTGGCTTTTTATACAACAAATAAAATTCAAGTTATATTTATAATAGACATAAAAGTTGAAACCTTTATGTTGCTATTTTCTCATAGATCTAAATTAAATTCTCCCGTACTAAAAAATCACATATGAAAATTGCTATTTGTTTAATCAATCACTTATTTCAATTATAACTTTACTTCCGCGATCGACCAGACAAACAAACAAAATGTAAATCATAAAAATATCTTCTTCAACCTCTAAATGCTTCCTAAAAGATATATATACCAATAATATTCTTTAATCTTCGTATTATGTCATGTAAATACAGTAAATATCTAAATCGTTGATTTGATGATCAAATTTGTGTGATACTCCTTCCGTAATATGTTTATATTGGAAAAGACATTGGAGTCATTGTGATCGTCGATTTTTTTTATGACCATGCATGATAATTAAAGTTCCATACTCCAAAATGGTAAACAAAAATGCACATAATAGTTACTTAATTAATAATTCTTTTCCATAATATCAAATTCAAATTCCTTAAATCTCATAAAGGGGCCATAAAAATACAATATCATGACATCGAATAATGTGCATGTACCTTCCATTTTTTTCTCCTCAATAATTGCGCTTGCTATTACGGTATCCTTCTTCTTTTATATTTTTCAGTAAATAATAATATATATATCTATATTTTAAAAGTTACAAGTAATAAAAAGAATTCGGAAAAAATAAAAAAATATACACGCGCTTCACACAAAATATTTGACACAATAATTTTAATAGCATCACATATAATACCAATCGACTCTTCTTCCTCCGTTTGCTGCGATCTCCTCTAAACACTCCGGCGGCATCGATGGCGATGGCGGACCCGCTCGACCTCCTCCGACCCCTCATGGCTTCGCACTCGCCTCCCCTCGACGCTCTCGTCGTCCCTTCCGAGGACAACCACCAGGTGACCAATCTGCTCGTTCCCCTCTATTTCCCTCCTCCCCTTCCATGGATCCACCCATCATGATTCTTCGATCCTTTTGGAATTGGGGGAACGTCGATTTGTCGCTTCCGTTTCCTACTCACACACTCAAGATTTAATCTTTATAGCCGCGCTAAGTTCGTTCTTTGATTTGTGTTTTTCTAAATTTTGTGTTTTTCTGTGTTCAACAGAGCGAATACGTCTCTGCAAGAGATAAAAGGCGCGCCTTTGTGTCTGGATTCACCGGAAGCGCTGGTGCGGCTTTCTAACTCCCCCCTCCACCGTCCCTTTCTTGTGGTTCTACTTGTAGGAGGGCAGTACTAGTTATCAAGATTTCGATTTTAGGAAATTTTTTGCTTCTGCTATTTAAGATATCGCATTTTTAGTTGAATGCATATATGGATTTTCTGGGGTTCGTGATTTGGTTACCAAGATTTTTTATGCATATTTTGTTGAATCCCTGGCTAACCAGCATCAACACTTGCATTTACACATATCTTCTTACGTCAGTGTCGACACTCTTCTTCTGTGCATTTAGTATATATTCTGGATTTTCCCCCAATTTCTGTAGGCTTGGCTCTTATAACAAAGAAGGAGGCACTGCTGTGGACCGATGGCCGATACTTCTTGCAGGCAACACAAGAATTGAGCGACAGATGGAAACTTATGCGGATGGGAGAAGATCCGGCTGTTGAAATTTGGATGGCTGAGGTATCATCACATTCTCCAGCTTATTCCTCTTCCATATATTCATAGGACTTTTAATTAATAAAGGTGTACATTTTCTTTGCCTTAGTTGATTAAATAGAAAAAGGTATAGGGATGCCTTCCCTCACCACCTCATCCTTTGCATTTCCTCTTATTCATTGAGAACCTGGTTTTGACAACTATGTTTAATGGACATCTTTTGCTCAGTTATCAGGAACTTTTGTTTCGAATTTAAGGCCTGCAATTCTTTTGCTTGGCTCAGTTATTAATTTATGCATGTGCTCTCTCATAAAAAAAATTATGCATGGTCCTTTTCATGATTGTATGTTCGGCAATTCATAGCTTCAAATGGGAGATTGTGTTTTGTGATGCAACAATAATTTAATTCTTAAACTAATGCAACATTTTGCATATATACAACACATGCAATCCACCTATGCTTATGAACCAAAGATACATATATCTCAAATGCATGAGGCAAATTTTTGAAATGCAGGTTTATGAAGGTCTTTAATTTTTGTCATTTCGTTTAGTAGTTGCTGCTTTTTGCAAGAATCTATGTTTGTCACAATCTTGCATTTTGATTTCCTATCATGACAAGTCGCTGTTTCTGAATGACCTTGGTCTTGGTGTTTTGCTGTCAGAATCTACCTAGTAATGCTGTTGTAGGAATCGACCCATGGTGTGTGTCTGCAGAAACTGCTCAGAGATGGGAGCATGCATTCTCTACAAAAAATCAAAGCTTAATTCAGTTGTCGGCGAACATGGTTGATCAAGTATGGAAAGACCGCCCTCCAGCAGAACATCTTCCTGTTTGTATACAGCCATTGGAATTTTCAGGCCAGTCTGTGACAGAGAAATTAAAAAATCTGAGAGAAAGGTTAATACAAGAGAAAACATCTGGTATTATTATAACTGCTCTTGATGAGGTATTACCTTTTATACTTCATATATTCTCTGGTCTTTTTGTGTCGTGTTGTTTTATTGAGGATGAGTATCTTTGATCTTATCAGAATATATAAACCATGTGCTATGGACATATTTTTCCTTGTGTAGGTTGCCTGGTTGTACAATATTCGTGGAAGTGATGTAGATTATTGTCCAGTGGTTCATGCTTATGCTATTGTTACTTTGGAATCAGCTTTCTTTTATGTGAATCAGAAAAAGATCTCATCTGAGGTAAGTGTTTCCATCGAATTGGCAACCCACTCTTTTAACTGATAGAAATTCTATTTTACTGCCTTAAAAGAGAATGGTAAATAATAAGAATAACCTGCTGAGCCTTTATCACTTACGCGACCTGCAAACAAATAAAAACTTATTTCAGAATCTAGAAATACATTAGACTGTCGGAATATGTCCAACATGTATGTATTACTACCCTCTCAAAATAAAAAAAATATGTATACTACTGCGGGTCATGATTCCTAAATTTTATGATTTAATTTTCTTTTATTGTATGAGTATACATGTTACAGTTTTTTTTTTTGAGAATGTATACTTGTTACAGGTATTTAGGAATCATGATCCATGGTAGTATGCCTATACGTGACAAGTTAGATAAATTCTTTACGTCAATAAAAGTATCTAACTTGTTACAGATATTTTTATTGACGTAAAGAATTTACAGTTACTTGCTATCTGTTTAAGTTTATGCAATTTAAAGTTTTTTTAAATTTGAATGCAATTAACTGAAGTTTTATTAAGACTGCCTTAAATTTAGAAATTCCTGCAAAAAATATCAGCTTTAAAGTTCATATGTTTTTCTGTGAGAAATCCTCCTTTCATTCTGCTTGCAACAAAATTTATATGGTTAAAACTTGGATATCTGCTTGCAAAAAGCCCTGTCTAATGAAAATGCTTCCTGGTTTCAGCTTTCTGCATGATAGAATGTTCACATTAATTTTAACGTGCAAATATTCTCAGCAGGCTGTATCCTTATCTTGTATTGCAACTTTGTTATTACACCTTTTCAAGTACCACAATTTGACTTGGTTAACATGAACTTTAAAGTTCATTTAATTGTTCTGATACATAATGATGCTTATCTTACAATCTTCTCTAACTGAAGTAGAGTGCATTTGGTGTTGCTTTTCTAAGGTGCTTTCTTAATATTGGGAATATCTTTCTCTTATGAGGGTGTTTGGTGAATTTTTTTGAGATTGCTTCTCTTCAAATATTTTGTGCATCAAAGTTGATTTTGCTTGCCTTCTTCAAAACAAGAAAATGCTTGTGTGAGAGAAAGCTCTCTTCACGAGGAGGGCATTGCGCACATTTTCTTCATCTGCTCCATTGCCACAGAGGTATGGAGCCACCTACGACCAACGGGGGTTGACTCATCCGGTTTTGACCCCTTTTGGAGTTCATTGCGGATATGCTGCACACAGAACACTTCCGATTTGCGGCGGCCATGGGTGACATCCTTGGCCATCACATGGGCGACGTGGTTACAGCGAAATCGCACAATCTTTGAGGGGGAGAGATGCTATAGCGAGAACATTTTATCATGCATCTAATCCTATGATAGAGTGGGGTTTTGGGTGATTTTGTATCTTTTCTTTTGGGGGCACCTTGAAATGCTCCAATACACACATGTACATTCCCTCACATTTTAATACAAATGGATGACCACCGAAACGTGTAGTCATCCTTCTCTTTTTCAAAAAAAAAGAAAGCTTTCTTCACTTAATATATTGTCCTTTCTTCCAAAATTTTCGCGAATTCCCAAAAGCAGCCATAGTTTCCCTCACAAAGCATACTGATTGGTTTAGATTTTCAGTATCCATCATTTTTGAAGTTGCAATCCAGCTGTACATCGTATGATTGAAGTGCTTCTATTACATGCCTAGAGGCCAGCGTCTCACAAATTGGACATCTCTTTCACAAATATCATCCATGGACTTAGATCATATGTTAAAGGAACTCCTTACTCTTCAGCGGAACTTTGTCAAAATCTCGAGAAAAAAAAGTTGGCCAGACATTTAAAGAACTTTGATATTCTGTGTTCTATCTTTGCAATTATGTAAATTTAGCGAGAAATATGAAGCCACATGGATACATGAAATCTCCATTCTGGTTTTTGAGGATAGTAATATGACAAAAATTGAGAAGCAAAACTTGAAGCTATAGTGATGAGATGCATTGACCACATGGCTTATACGTCAAGAGGCCATATTCTAAACTTAAAATTTTCTGTTCTCTTGTACAAACTGATGAGGTTCATTTTTTACTGTTTATAGATTCTGAAGAATTGATTTATTTTTGAAACAGAGCTTCTGATAATATTGACATACTTGTAAGTTCTATTGATATTAAAGTCTCAAAATTTTAGAGTTTAATTTTTTTCTCCTTATGTGCAATAATACAGGTACATCGATATCTGACTGAAAATGGAATTGTTATCAAGGACTATGACACTGTGGAATCTGATGTTAGCTTGCTTGCATCCGGAGAGCTGAATCCTTCAAGTAAAAATGATTCCCAAAAGGCTGAGGATGGTATGAATGCACGATCAGATTCTGAGAGTATCGAAGAGATGAATCTTGACATCATCTGGATTGATCCAGTCTCATGCTGTTTTGCCCTATACTCAAAGCTGGACAGTGATCAAGTGTTTATGCAGCAATCACCCTTGGCCCTTCCAAAAGCTCTCAAGGTAATAAGGATGTTCTTAAACCCCTAGTTATTCAATAAAATCCAGTATAAAATTCAGAAGAAACCAATGTCACCGACTTCGATCAACATGCTAAAGAGTTGCTTGAATATTCTCCTATTTTTCAGTAAGAAGCTATTGATTATAATCATTGAAGAGCACATGAAAGGCGGACTTACGATCCTTGTCCAAATTAAGTAGTAGTTGACACAAAATACCAGCCTGCAATTCTACAACACCATTCAGTAATGTTATGGTACAAACAGTACCATATGGGGCCCATCCTTAACTTAGCCCATATCAAACAGTACCTGTTTCTTCACATTTACATGGGCCCATCCTTAACTTAGCCACTTGCCAAAATGGATTGTGTTTTCATTTCCTGGACTAGCATGATACTCGGCTAGTAAATTGGCAACATATATTATATTAGGAAAAAATTATATTCATCATCCAAGCATTTGAGAATGGATCAGGGTTCTTGGCATTGGGAATCCATCTCTCATGCAAGCAATATGGTGAAAGAATATGTTTTAAGCATAAAGTTGACCAAGTTTGTCTTTCATGCTGTTAACTTTGTCCTGCTTGGGACAAAAGTTGAGTTGCATATTTGACCAACGCAAACTTCTGAGATATTTCCTGTATGAATGTGTTTTGTACTTTATTTTTGTGTTAAAACTTTATTGCACTTGATATCTCTTAAATATTGGTTGAATTTGATTGTTCAGTTGGTCACCATGGACCTAACTTATAAGATCACTTTCATGTATCTCATTTCTTTGAGAGTGGAAAAGATGACTGCTCATTTATACTTGTCATCCTTCTGTATTGATGAAAGATGAGAATCATGTATCTCACATTCGCTCATGACTTAGTTTGTCAATCTGTATATGATATAATATTATATATATTTGCACTTCATACATTTATATGGTCCTTTCAGGAGAAAATTCTTATATTAATAATCATATAATTTTGTAATCCAGAACTCAATTGAGTTGGATGGCTTGAGAAAGGCACACATTCGAGATGGTGCTGCTGTTGTCCAATTTCTTGTTTGGCTGGATAACCAGGTGTGTGCACTATGATCTTTAAGGGTTTCTTTTTTCTGTAAATACTATAATCATGATCTTTATGTTAAGGGTATATTGTTGTGCATCTGTTTGGACAAATTAGGCATCATAGATATTATTATGGAAACTTTAAACGGCAGAGATAAACGTTATTTGCTGCATAGAAATTACTAAACTAAACTATCATTTCTTTTTTATTCAGCGATATTGGAATGAATAAAAAGGGACATGGTACAAAAGAAATGGGAATTTGTTCCTCAGAAAAAGGAGAAATGAGAATCTGATATGTTATTTTTCTTGAAATCTTTATATGGTGTGATTTCTAACATGCAGTTTCCATTGTCCTATTGCTAGATGCAAGAGATATATGGAGCTTCTGGTTACTTCAATGAGGCTGAGGGACCTCCCCAGGGAAAATATTCGTAAGATCTATTAATATTCATATGGTCATAAAATGCTTTGTGTTTTGTAAAAGGAAGATATATCAGATGTCAAATATTTGACAGCTGTTATGCTTGTTAATACTGCTGATGTTTTGATTAATGCGTCCCTATCTACTTCCAGAACACATCTAATACATTTTATCAGTTTCATGGAAGTTATTCTGGTCCACATTTGAGTTGTATACACTGAAATATAAGAGTACTAATGTAGTTATATTTCTTGGGCAGTGTATTACGGAGAAAAAAAATGTGTAGCTTAGTAGTCTGAGAATATTAAGTGCCTCTTAGGCTTCCCCACTTTTCTTTTTCCTTTCTTTTTCTCTAAAGGTAGAAAATATGTGAAAATTACAAATAAAAATTTGTGCAACACGTATTTGGTAAAGGGCACTACTAACTTATGTTCAATAAGTTATCAGATAAAATCATGAGCAATCACTGACACAAATAAAGTTAAAGCTTACGTCAATAAGGTGATTGGATTTTTTACATAGATAACTTAAGTTTGCATTATATTAATTATTGGTCAAGAAGATGTCATACATAGGGACATCTCTTATGATTTCATTTAATTATTTGACATTGAACCTCCTATTACATTGCTAGCCTCTGACTAACCCATATTGTGCCCGACAACTGGCCTGAACTAAGTAATCACCTTAATGTTTAGGCCTGTGTATTAATGTCCTCGGAATATGTGCACCTTTATTAAGTAGGAATTAATAATTGCAGGGCGAAGCTGAAACTAACAGAAGTATCTGTGAGCGATAAGCTTGAAAGTTTCCGCGCTGTGAAGGAGGTATGGTATATCATTGGTTTTTAAAATTGTTGAACAAAATATGTCGTCCTATACTCTATTTCAAGTCTAAAATATTTTATATGACTTGTAACTTCTTTCAGGCATCAGTTTCATATTAATGTAATAGGTTTCTATTTTTTTTGAGAGGGAAAAGGATGACCCCCGGTAGGGCGGTTGTCATCCATGTATATATAAATCTATGAAAAGGTCATGTACAAGTAAACGCTCTCGAAGAGAGAGCGACAAAAGAGGCGAGAGAACCAACGAGTGAAACCTCCTACCCAAAATCCCACTCCCGAAGGAGAAAAGAAATATGGTGTACAACGGTCTCAACCTGACATCTTTCCCACAAAAGATGATTCGGTTACACTGGAGCCAGATGGCCCAGGAACCAGCCAAGAACGTCGCCAGGTTTCTATTTGGTCTAATATGTTTTATCATGGGACCTTGAAATGTAAGAAATAAATCGTTTATAAAAGTTGTGTGAGCAAACTCCTTATGACTTATGGGCTGCGAATGATAGAAATATTAGCTACAGGTAGGAACTGCTAGTAGAAAATCAATGGTATACAATACATTTTGGAGATTATCTCCGCGCATTAAGAAAGTCATGGAAAGAGGAGAGGGGTTTGCATAACCATCCAATTTGTATTAAGTCTAAACTTTAAGAAAATTTGAGAAAATGTACAAGTTTGAACCCCAATAACCGTAAAAAAAACCGACTCAAGCAATTGTGGGGTCCACAAAAACTACCTAACCCCCAACTCACTCAACAAAAAGGAAGTGTCATCATCATGTACAATATTTTCCAAGTGACACCTCCCTTCACCTCCAAATGGTGTTACGTTGTAACCAAATAGACCATGTGACCACTATGGCTGTCAACCATGGGGGTTGTTAGCTCCGATTGTCATGTGTCTCGAGGATTATGTCCACAACTGATGGGACAACCCCTAGGCAGTGCACTCGGCCCCAAACCTCGGTGGCAAGGGGGCATTGGAAAAATAGATGGCTGATGTCCTCCATCAATTCGCATGATGTGCATCTGATACTCGTGTTGGGTGCCTATCACTCCCGATACACCCTTGTGAGAAGTCCACCCCACCCTTAATAACCAAGCAAAAATTCTAATCTTCAATGGTGCACACGATTGCCATAAGCGTGTGCGCAATCCAAACTCATTCGTGAATTAGCTTTTCAGAAGCAGATGTGGGTGCAGGCTCTTGATTGAGTAGCGACTAGAGGACCATATCCACTCGTCCACACTAGACGTGTTGAGCTAGTACCTCGAAGTTTTGTCCAAGAGTGCAAGAGAGCTCCTCAAATCTCTAGTCGGGTAGGCTAGCTCTGAATTGAGGGGTCCATGAGTCAGCCCTTGTGCATCTTGCCATGGTCCAACACTTCGAAATTGATGTAAGGTCACCAATATGTGGAATGATGTGGCTAGTTTGACACCCGATGTCCACTCATGGACCAAAAATGCGAAAGATGTCTCGAAGCCAAGTGATGCGCGAAAGAGGAGTCACATCATAGGGAGAACCATTGCAACCCTATGCGAGAATGAAGCACCACAAGTGAGTTGCGGTTTTGAGTCCCATGATAGAACTCTCCCATAGATGGCAAAGAAAACTGTACACCATAGGTCCTCGCCTACATCCATGATTCGCTCGGAGGAGTACACACTTGCCTTATGAGATCGGCAACAAATCGCCTGCCATTCCACAAGATGCACATCTCGTCTGTTGATCACTGCTTTGTCATAAGAATTTGCTGGCACACCATAGGGTGAACATGAAATATATGGGGAGGGACAATAATATTAATATGAGATGAACCAAATATCCACCACATAATAGTAGCTTGGAACTCCAACCTTGCAATCTATGTTCCATACGCTCAATGACTATGGTCCATCCTTATGAGCCGATATGCCAATATGATAGTGGTATGCCTAGATATGTGATCGGCAGGTTGTGTTAATTGGTTTACCCAGCTTGACGACACGCTGTGCGGTCTCCTTTTTTAATATGCCGAAAGGAAGGAATGATGACTTGGCATGGTTTACGTTACCAAACAACTTCACTAGGACGACGGTCCATCAGCCCCTTGAAGCTGATCTTTCTATGAAGAACAATGTCTCAATCTGCAGATTATATTAGGGGAACTATGGTGCCACCATTGCTGCTGGATGAGACCCACAATCATGCCCTTGCGACAAGTTGAGATGGTGCACTAGTGCACATTGACAACCAATACAATAAGCATGGTGCTAGTGGACACCTTTGTCGTACCCCACGCTGTTGCTATACGCATCCGCTTGTCGGTCGCCCATTAACCAAGATCGAGAATGAAACTTTGGAGATATGATGCTTTATCCTTGCGATCCAAGTAAGGGGAAAACTACATCTACAATAAATTCCATAAAAAACAACCATGAGACCAAGTCATAGGCTTTCAGGAAATCAACCTTCCAAAGAAAATCACAACGTCTCATTCTCTTCCATGAGGCAATGATGTCGATGTTAGTGATGATTCTGCTCTTGATGAAAGCGGAATGATCCAATTGAATAAGGTCATCTAAACCTTTCTCAACTAATTCACTAATACCCTAGCCATTATGAGATAAATGGCATTGGATGGAGCAATTATTCTCTAGTCCTTAGTACGCTATGCCAGTGTGCATTTGGTGAGCAACATAAAGTGGGGGAATCGGTTGAGGCGCTCAAAGCCTCGATTCCCATTAAAGAACTCATGGGTGACCGCCATGACGTCATTAAGAAAATTCAGAAACCATCGGGCGTCGGGGAGCTCTCATTGAGATCTCATAACACCCAAGCGACCTCCAAAAAGGACTAGAGATAGAAAAGAAGGTTGATCATCAGATAAACGAGAGATGCTCCGATCAAACTAGTGCCACCGGTACCGTGGTGGACCGGGTGATCTCATCAAGGCTTCCTAAAAATGTGTTGTGATGGCGGTTCCAATTTGGCTCTGGCTTGTGTATATGGAATCCTGCACATGAACGTGGTCAATCTTGTTGCCCCGCCAACGATACTTTGTATGAGGGTGGAAGAATCTAGTGTTGACATCACCTTCCCGTAGCCAAGTTTGACGTGAGTATTGCCTCCATTTGATTTCAACTTTGTTCTCTGTGTAAATGTCCGTTTAATGATGCCGCCTCTCAGCCTCCTTCGGAGAGAGGTCGTGAGAATCCTCCACCATGTTGATTGAACAAGGAGATGACTGCACGGGTTTTCGAGCGTCTTCGCTCTTTGTCTCCCGTATATGTCCCAAAGGGATGTCAAGCATGCCGCCAAGGTCCAGACCGCTGAGTCCCTTGTCGGGATACTATGCCACTGCCCAACTATTCGTTGCTAGAAGCCCTCCATAAGTTATGAGTGCTCGAAGCAGAAAAGGGAACCTGTGGGCTGACCATCATCGGACCTCCACACGAGCGGTGTATGGTTCGAGAAAAATCTCTCCATGGCCTATACATTGGCTAGTTGGTGTGCCTTCGTTAGCTCAAGTGAGCAAGAAAATGGTCGAACCTCGAGTGTGCTGACGATGCGGTGCTCCAACAAGTGAATTGGAAGTTCATAGCTAGAAATTCCACCAACGAATACAAATCTATGATCTCTGAACTTAGCGATCCTTCGGTCTCGTCGCCTACACTCGGTCAGACAATCCTAAATGATATTGAAGTTGCCTCCAATCATTCATCTAGCCTCAGGGAGATAGGAATGAATCGAGCAGAGCTCCTCTTGCATCAAGTCCTAGAAGGAGGATGAGAGCAAGCCATAAACATAGGAGATGAGGTAGTGGCACCCATTTGCTCGACAACGTGATTGTATTGAGATGGTGAACTGCTCGGTCCATGAGTCCACTTTGAAGAGGTTTGTGAACCATCTGCCAAGGCACCCTCTTGATTAGTTAATCTCCTTGGATGTCTGGTAGCCTGCTAACCAAGACTTGCTAATCGAACATCATACATGGTCATTGCACTCCACAAGTTATCTCTTGAAGAAGAATAATGTCCAACCTTTAAGATCGCAAATACCAACTCAGGGGTTGATGCCTCTCGACCTTGTCTGGGCCTTGAACATTCCATGAGAGAACCTTCATGGGGAAACTATGGCTCCCGCCGAGGTCACAGGATGCTTGTGCACTCAAAGATTACTCGATCTATTGCCTCGTCTCCACCCTATCGACGTAGGCCAAGGGATGTAGGTATCGCCACTGGACTAATTTCTGCATCCACTCACCCTGGGGATGTCCTGTTGGGGGTGCTATTGGTCAGCTGTCATGAGGGGAAGGGTCCCATCAACTGGTTAATGGGGGGTGGGGAGGGAGTTTTCATGTTTGATTATTTCAATTTTTGTTTTTGGGCTAGAAATTCTATAGAATATTCTAATATCGAATCATTACTATGAATAAAGTATTCTTACTTCTTCCCTTCCAATATCAATAGGTTGATTGTTCTGTTCCCGTATCTTCCAAGGGAGAGAAAGGAAAAAAAATCCATGGCCGAACTACAAGAACAAATTTGAAATCTGAATTGTCGATAAAATAGTGTGTGCGTGTGTCGGGGGTGGGTGGATTGGTGGTGGTAGGTTGGATGTTGGGGGGGGATGGTAGTTAGCTAGGAGGCAGCGGTGGGGGCTGACTGCTCGAAAGGCGGTGGAGAGCAGAATGGGTGGGGTGGAGGCTTGTGTTGCCCCTAGGTAGCGAGGCTGATAATGGCGGGAGGACGTGTCCTATTCCAGCCTAGTGGGGTGGAAAAGGGTGTTGAAAAGAGGTGGGCCGGGGTTCAGCTCTTGGGGTTTAA
>LTAE01003573.1:17430-36679 GCA_001647135.1 Pontederia paniculata
CTTGTGTTGCCCATCGCCGACAAGGCTGATAATGGCGGGAGGACCGCGAGTGTTCCGGCCTACGGGGTGGAAAGGAATGTCGAAAAGAGGTGGGTTGGGGCCCGATTCATGGGGGAAGGGGCTGGTGATGGTAGGTTGGAGGGAGGAGGTGGTTGAGTGATGTGCGCTAGGAGGAGACAGGTGGGGGCTGACCACTCGAAAGGCGGTGGAGAGCCGAAGTTTGTGGGAGGATGTGTTGCCCATTGGCGACGACGCCGATAATGGCACGAGGACCTTGACTATTCCAGCCTAGTGGGCTGGAAAGAGGTGCTGAAAAGAGGTGGGCTGGGGTCTGATTCGTGAGGTTCGAGCCTAAGGGGATGGATGGGTGTTCAGCTCGGGATCAGGTCCTGCCTATGGGGGCGCTCGGGCTTCATCGATTTCTAGGTGGGGGTGGGTGAAAGGTCAAGTCCAGACCTATTGAGATTGGGTCTGAGCATTGGATTGAGCTCAGGGTGAGGGTGGGCGTGGTGTCACTGGATAGTGGTGAGATGGACTCAGGTTTAGGTGGAGAGCGTGATGGCGAGCTCAGGTTTGATTGAGATGATGAGACCAATTCATGTGAGGTGGGGTTTGAATTGGGGGATTGTGGATCATCGCGGTTCAAAATAGTTTGAGGTCGACAACTGTCCTCATGAACCATTCCTAGGGTGGGGTGGGGTGTGGCAGGTCTGACAGGAATAGCAACACATATGGAGGAAGAAGATGACCACAAACTGTTGGCAGGAATAGCAACACACACATTCCGACAGTGGAAACAGGTGCGTCTGCCACGACTTCCACATTTTCTTCTCTGACGGTATTAGGCACAGATAACTAGGAAGGGAGTGGCCAACAGTGAGAAGGGTGACAAATCACGGTGTTTCTTGTGATTCTGTTGTGCCAAAATGGATATCGGCATGGAAATAGATGTTATATTTTGAAAGTAAACTCCTATCTTAAATGTTAGGTGGTTTTTTCATGTTTCTTAGTTTCCTTTGCCTCTCGCAACCCCTCTCGCTCCCAAACAGAAAAAAGATTTACTGGCACAATTGGCGGTTGAAGATGGCATCTCATTAGCGCCCTCAATTGCTACTCATTGGCTCTCCATCACGGGCCTTCCCCTTTATCTCGTGTGCCTCGGCACGATGTTTGCACATCTCGTGACTGCCAACATCCCCAAGGTAGGGTCATCGGACTTATCGCATGTCACATCCACTGTTTAGTGGTTCCAAACCAAATCTCCTTTCAGCTACAGACATCATTAAGCAATTGTTCGGTTCAACATGTGAACCAGCGTCAGCAAGTCGTCATAAATGATGAAATTTCTGGAGGTCTTCTTGTAATCTTCTTATACTTAGGATAAGGAGCACATACGATGTAACTTATATAATTTCTGCTACTGGGTTGATAAGTCTTCTGATTTATAATCTTGCCTATATTCCGTTATCATACATTCCTGATGATGCATTGGTATGGAAAAAATGCAGAATTTCAAAGGGTTGAGTTTCCCAACCATTTCATCTGTTGGTCCGAATGCTGCGGTTATTCACTATTCACCCAAAGCAGATACATGTTCTGAACTTGATCCTGATAGCATTTATCTTTTTGATTCAGGGGCACAGGTTTGTCATTTTGTTTTATTTCTCTTGTGATCAAATCTTCTTTATCATGAACCTTTTGCTAGCTTTTAGATTCTTTGTTGTCACTGATATTACATGATGTTAAAGTATCTAGATGGAACAACTGATATAACCAGAACCGTGCATTTTGGCAAGCCTTCAGCTCATGAAAAATCTTGCTTTACTTCTGTAAGTTGACACTCATCATTACTGAACTGTTAGCCTTAATTGTTTCTGAGTGGGTAAAGGATGATTACCTGGTGTAATCATCCATTGTTACCCTTACTTTTATTGTATGCTTGTCCTCTGCTTATTGTTAAACATCACTACTCTCTAATATTGTCCTCTTCATTTCAAATCAAATGAAAAATTCAATGCTTCTGTGAGCTGATGCCAGATCATCTGTATCTGTTAAAGGAAGAATAAGAACATGAATGTGGCACCATTTTTCTGAATGTGACTATCAACGCCTCTTAGGACAGTAGCTTTCTATCATGTTAATTTCCATTCTGCTCTAATATGATCAAGCTAATTGTATAATACAAGTCTCTCTCATAAATAGTTTTATAACGCAGGTGATGGCTACTGAACCTTTCAAGCCATCCTTTCCCCTTCATAAGAAAATTATCAAACGTTATGATCATATCCAGAACAAGGCATAATTGATGTTAATGTAGTATCATGACATGGGAATTGGTCTATAATGCACGGGTACATGCATTTAGTAAAAGTACACCTGTACCAGGTATGTGTGAGGTATATGCTTAGATATGTGCCCGATGCGTATACAATATCTTTATACATATTTCTTAAGTTTGGGTACATCTTGGGTACTAAAGGATATGTGTTGGATACATGTTCCCTCCCTCTCGCTTTTTCGAGTCAGGCGTCAATTCTCAAGTTTCTGATGCATCATTGATGGTGTCGAAGAGAGAGATGGAACCTGAGCCTTGTTCCGGGCATTGACAAGTACTCCAGATTCAACAAAAGCTTTGAAACGGAACTGTAAAAAATACAAAGTGAAAGCGTGTAACTAAAAAAAGTTAAAAGAAATTAAAAATGCAGACAATTTTAGCCCAAAGTCAAGGTAGGAGAAGGCAAAGCAGTCTGGAAAAGAAAGAAACACGAAGCCATAATTTTCACAAAAGAATGAGCAGAGTAACAAGCTAAATGAATGAAAAAGAAGTGGAACTTCCTTTGTCTTATTGTCTGGGACATCCGTTGGATGAGAAGTTGATTACCGGAAGGAAAACAAAATAAAAAGACCTCAAACTTCCATCACAAATGAGGAAGAAACACCACACAAGATGTGGAGGAAAATAAAGAGCACCGCCAGACTACGTTCGAGAATCACCTAGACATAATGGGAGTTTTTAATTATTTTTTCTTTTTTGTTACTTTAGTGAGCATCATCAGTATTCAACTATTTTATTTCTAAGTAGATGAGACTGATGTCTTTTTACTTTTATTTCAGAGAAAAAAAACATGCAATAACAAAAAAGAATGTTATATATATTATGGTATTATTTTTTATAAAATTTTAATTTCTTATATTATTAATAAATATGAATTAAAAATCATATTAACGTACCCATCCTAGGTTTTATAAAGTTTGATGTACTAGTACCTGTATCAGGTACCGTACCTATGCAACATAGGAATTGGTACAATCTCCTTCGACAAATTTCTTGTTCTTCTGAGCAACCTGAAATTGAAAATTTGACTTCTCTTAGAGATTGTGTAATATAGATTCATAGCTCTGTGATGACTAACATAAAGAACTAAAGTTATATTTTACCAAAAGAGAAAACCATCAAAATGAGGAAAGAGTATGCTACATAACCTTACATGTCAACGTAGATGTCAGTGCATGAACATAAATGCAATCATAGTTCGTGAAATCATCAGCCATGTGAAGGCTAACAAGTATCAAGGTATATGCATATAAACACAAATGAAAGCATCAGTTTTTCCTTTCCACGGGACAACACTTGGGGGTTTCATTATTATATGCATTACGAAATAAAGCAGCGTTAACCCATGTTTTTGTATCATTTTTATCGAACAAACAAGTATGACTGTATTTTTCAAAAATGTAGACAATTCTTCGTATCCTGATATTGTGCCGCACATGCAAAATATTTAATCCCTTAAAAAATGCAAAATATAATTGTGTTTTCATAGTATAGTGACATTTTTTACTAGACATTTGATTCCCCAACTTCCGTAACTAAAAGGGATTATGTTGAGAAGTTAGAATCATTTACTGTTATTGCTCCCTTTCGAAAGGATGTTGTTATTGTTTGACGACACTTTTATGATTTTAATTGATTATCATCTTCGCTTGCATGTTAAATAGGTTCTCAAAGGTCATATCGCAATAGGTATTGCAAGGTTCCCTAACGGAACGACTGGTAAGGCTTACCCTGCTACATGGAAAGCTTACAAATTTTATTTCATGTTCTCAAAGCTGTTTGTTTCAGGACATGCTCTTGATATTCTTGCCCGGGCACCATTATGGAAGGATGGTCTTGATTACCGTCATGGCACTGGTCATGGGGTTGGATCTTACCTAAATGTTCATGAAGGTTAGATCATTTCGTTTGTTTGTTTCTTCTCTCTCTATATGTTGACTGTAACCTTATAACTCTGATTTTATGCAGGCCCCCATTTAATTAGTTTTAGGCCTCATGCTCGTAATGTGCCACTGCAAGCCTCAATGACTGTGACAGATGGTGTGTGAAATCAATCCTTTATGCCTTTACAGTATTCTATATTTGTGTAGAAATAGTTAACAAACTTAGTTCTTTAGTATATTATATATGAAATGTTTGACTGCTCATGCACCAAACATCACCAGGTCTATTATTTATGAAATGTTTATGACTGCTCATTTCACTGTTATTTGCTGCCAAGCATTTAGGCATTAAGTTTTATTTTGGGGGTTGAGAATCAAGCCTTAAAGCTTTATATGTCCGGCTAGTTGTGATCCATATTAGGACGTGGAAGTATTCTATCGTTCTACTTTCACATAGCATTTTTTGTTTTCCTTAGAACTTAAGTTAATTAGAAAAGATTTGTTGACATCCGCTCTGCTGGCAATAGAAATCCTCTATTTTTCTCTTCCATTTTCTCCATCTTTGGTTTAGTTTTTTTCTCTCCTCTCGCCGAGGATCTAAATCTTTGTATGGTTACTCTTTTTCGATAATGGAATTCTGGATGACTACCAACTTGCTAGTCATCCTTCTTTTCCCTCAAAAAAAAAAAAAAGAAAATTAAGAAAATGGCATCAATCTATGGTGGTTCATTTATTGGTCTGTTTAATAGTTTCTTGAGTATCTCATTTATACATGTGAAGCCATCTCCATTGTTCTCTGTATAAATATGATTACGCAGTTCTTGTGATCAGAGCTTGTTACTTCTATTAAAATACGTAGCTATGACATATGTCTACCCTCCTTTGTAATCTATCACGTAGTTCTTGTGATCAGAGCTTGTTACTTCTGTTAAGTTCCCAAAAAACATTGTTGCTTTTATGATTTCAGTAAATAAAATGCTTTCTTTTCTCTGCAGAACCTGGTTATTATGAAGATGGAAATTTCGGGATAAGATTGGAGAATGTTCTTATAGTTAATGAGGCCAAAACTGAATTTAACTTTGGCGGTAAAGGCTATTTAGAATTTGAACATATAACTTGGGTGAGTATCTATTATTTTCTTCTCTTTTTTGTCTCTTGCTTCCTAATACTAGACAAAACATCAGATGTTGCTTGAGATTTGTTCATTATTTACCTTGAAACATATTAAATCTTTTGTAATTCATATTGCATTTTACTGAATGCTCTTACCATTACAGTTTGGATATGTCCTTTTGCACAGGCACCATACCAGAAAAAACTGATAAACGTAAACTCGCTGACAACTGAAGAGATTGACTGGGTAAATTCCTACCATTCCAGGTGCAGAGAAATTCTCTCACCGTATTTGAGCGAGCAGGAGATGCAGTGGCTGAGGAAGGCCACTGAGCCTATCAATTTGCGTGCTTAAAATATTCCTATACTTTCTATAGTAGTGCCTAGAAAATAAGTCGATATGTACTTTTGCCTCATACATGACATTGAAGAAAATGCATAGAATAATCTGTTTCTCAAAGACCAAAAGTGTTTATTTTCCAATATGCAGACCAAAGTTGTTTCTGCCTCATAAATTGCAATGTGAAAATTGGACAGATACATGTTGCAGCACTTGAAAGCTCATTTTCCAATAAGCTTTAAGTTTATGCTGCAACGGAATCATCATTAGAATACAATATCTTAAGCTACTGTCCTTTGAAGGGAAGATTATTTCTTTGTCACTATCAGAATAGTGTCTTTTTTGCCTCAACCAAGTTATTAATTGTAATGCAAGCACCAAAGCAGTGGTCCTGTTTTGTTTTTTTTTTCAATTGCCACCCCGGCGCGGCATTAAGAGAGTTGTGTGCACCAGCTACAAGTTAAAATTACGGTCCATCATCGAGCTCGATTAATTTGGTATTCTTTCTATCGCATGTTTAGCTATGACGGGTGAGGTGAGGGTCCATGTTTTGCATATTGGAAGTGGTAGCGGTAAGAGATTCATTCAGTATGCTTTTTTTTCTTAACCTTCCTGTGTGAGTTTGCACATACATATCTACTATCTTTCAGTTAACACTGATATCTAGAAGTCGTTGGATCATAAATTTTGAGCGAGACCTTAGTTTTAGTTTCAAAACTTGTTCTTGTGTGAGATTTAATCCTTCAAAATTCTGTTTCTTTTGGGAAAAAAAATTGCTGACAGCTAATAATGAATGTGTGAAGTGCACACCATATGAAATTGATTTAATGCCTTATTTTTCTTTCTTCTTCAACACAATTCTCTGATTATAATGTCAGACATGAAGGTTTCAATATTTAATTTCTTATTAAATTAAAAAAAAATGACGAACATATTAATAAAATTATTAACATCACATTAACTCACTTCACACAAAGTGCGCACATTATTCGTTAAATCTCAATCTTTTGGATCCCGTAGTCGTCGGCTCACAAACTTGGACAAAACATACTTTTACTTAACGACTAAACCCAACCAACCAAACCCAACTCAACCGAACCGATCGTGACGGCTGAACCCACGGCACACGGGCGAACCCGAACTCCCACTAAATTACATGTCTACCCCTCCTTTTGGTAGCTGTAGTTTAAATTCTTGTGCGCCTCCGTCTCCGTCTCCGCTCTGCTCTGCTCGGTTTGCGTTCGCCGGACGTACGGCTCTCCGGCGTTCTCAAGCTCGTTCCGTTCTCCCGTTCAGTTATTATTTACTTTTTTCGGTGCCCATTCGCTTCGATCTCTCGCGATGTCCGGAGCTGTGGAGGTGAGCCTGAAGCCGGAGCTCCATCCCCGACCTAGGAGGGTACCGAGGTCTGCAGTGGCAGCGAAAGCGGCCAGAAAGAGCGTGCTGAAGTCTCCGGAGCTCCAACTGAGTAAAGAAGAGATGGAGAGGGTCGATGCTTCCGTAGACGGCTCGAGTTCATCTTGCGGTCAGCCATCGGCCGAGCCTGCGCTCGTCCCCGCGCGAAGAAAGAGGAGACCGAAGCCCTCCGTGGTGGTCCGAAAGGAAGGCGCGGCCGCGGAAGCGCTTGGAAAGAGGAGGTGCGCGTGGATCACTGCATTCTCTGGTGAGTTCCTTGCAAAAATCGTCTTACTCGCTTAATTGATGACAGAAAACAAAAAGACATCTTTTTAAAACTAAATTCCTGTCTTTAGTCCTGATTACAAAGCTCAGGTTAATGTGAGGTTTACTGGACAAGAGTAAGCATTCAACTTGCACATTGTTGTTTTTTATGACCTCTGTGGTCATCGAATGAGCGCATCTTGCGCTAGATCTGTTGGAGGCAGGAGATGCGCTCCAACAACCCTGAACCCGCGGGATGACGCGGGCATGATGGGGCACCGCGGAAGACGCGGCAACGGCGCGGCAGGGGCGGACTCGGTGGAGCAAACGCGCCTATTAAAGGCTCGCCTCGTCGAGCAGAAACGACCACCTTAAAGGGAGCCCCTAATCGCTTCAAACACTACTCAAAATACTTCACTGGTATCAGAGCGAAGGTTTCAGTACACCGTCGGAACTCTAGCAGACGATCTGTTCCATTTTGCAAATTTTCGCCGCCGTTCTTCTGCACGGCCTGCAACGCCATCTCGCGAGTCTTCTCTGCACCCTAGAGCCTTGAATCCGTCTACGTCTTCTTCTTCAAACNTAATTTTTTAATGTCTCAAGTCAACATTATTTGAGTTTCACATGTCTATTAGCAAGTAGGATTCGAAAATGATTCTCATGTCCCAGCTATTTTCCCTATTTGAGTGATTCGATCTTGCTTCATATTGGTTATGTTTCTGTTTATCTAAAATCTAAAAGATAACAAAAATATTTGTTCACTTATCTTTTCAGATTTTAGTCCTAGTTTACCTAAATTTTTGCATAAAAGATATATCTCCGTGATTTCGGTTCGTGGTAGAATAAAGTTTTTGAATTGTGAATTTCTTATTTCCTTATGGATTCGATCCTAAAATACTACAAGGACAATCGCATACTTGCGGTTGGAGTTATGTGCTTAGGTTTATTTTTAAGACTTGTTGATTGGTTGTTTCTATCCAGATGCCCCCAGGTCCAGAACTATTAAGCTTTGACGTTCTGAAACCTGGTACCACCTGTATTTTTGACACATGATTTTGCTTCATCAAGTTTTTGGTGTCGTTGCCGGGGAAATTTTGATTTTTCACATTCAATTCTTTATTTGGTACTGAGCTGAATCATTCACTATCATTGTTCATATTCGAGTATCATTGTTTATAATTCATTTTTCTTCTTTTAATCTGATTGTTTTTTTCTTCTTTTTGTAATTAGTTCTTTCACATTTTGCTTAACTTCAGTCTTCCACATTGTTAATAGATACTGCACTTACCTCTAATTGTGTATGCCAAGCTCTAGTAGTGGAGAGGACGAATTGGGAGACTTTGATCCTGAAGTTGAGAAAAATTTCAAGATAAGAAGAAAGACACAAGGAGAATTGAGAAGAAGAGCTCAAGTAGCTAGACAGCAGATTGAGATCGCAAATCCAAATGCAAATAGACCCTTGCAAGAGTTCTGCACCCCCACAGATATTGGATTGAATTCAGGGATAGCTAGGCCAACTGTTAATGCAAATAATTTCCAGTTGAACTCAGCTCTCATTGCAGTACTTGGACATAATAAATTTGGGGGATTGCCAACAGAAGATCCTAATCAGCACTTCATCACATTCCTGGATATATGTGATACATTTAAATGCAATGATGTATCAAGTGATGCAATAAGGCTTAGATTATTCTCATTTTCCCTAAGAGACTAAGCTAAAACCTGGTTGAGATCAGTTGAACCTGGAACTTGGGATGAACTGGTGGCTGCTTTCCTATCAAGATTTTTTCCCCTGGAAAGATAGTAACAATAAGAAATCAGATTACATTCTTTCTGTAGTGGGAGAATGAGACTATTTATGAAGCTTGGGAAAGGTTCAAAGACATGCTAAGGAGCTGCCCCCATCATGAATTTCAGAAATGAATGGTGGTTCAGACTTTCTAAGCACTACAGCAAATGTCAGCTTATTCTAAGTTCTTGAAGGATATCTTATCAAAGAAGAGAAAAATAGATGTGAATGAGACAGTGGCCTTGAGAGAGTAAACTAGTGCAGTTATCCAAAGGAAATTCATTCCTAAACTAAAGATCCTAGTAGTTTTCTAAGTACCATACGATATAGGAAACTTGCATGTCAGCAGGGCTTTGTGTGACATGGGAGCAAGTGTCAGCCTGATACCCCTATCATTGTGCCAGGAACTGAATGCAGGTGAACTAAAGCTTACTAATATGACCCTGCAGTTAGATGATAGGTCAGTGAGGCATACTTGAAGATATACTAGTGAGGATAGGGAAGTTTCATATATCAGCTGACTTTGTGGTCCTAAATATGGAGGAGGACCTAAATACTCCATTGATCTTAGGTAGGCCTTTCTTGGTAATAGCAGGGGCCATGATTGATGTGAGACATGGCAAATTATCATTCCAATTGGGAGATGATAAAATAGAGTTCAACTTGGCCCAAGCAATGAAAGCTCTATCCAGATAGGAAACTATCAATGAGGCATAAGAGATTTTGGATGAAGTCATACAAGAAGTTTCTGCTATCATTCAAATGGAAAATTTAAATAGAGGAATCCTTGCTGAACTAGAAGAAATGGGCAAGGACATTGCTGAAAGTCAGCCAGATGGGGGCACCCAACTACAGTTAGGATCTGAAAATTCTGAAGAAGTTATCTATGAAGCAGCTTACCTCATTTCAGAAATGATTGTTCTCTCAACAGATGATTCCCAATCTGCACCACAGGTAGAGATGAAACCACTTCCCTCTACCATCAGGTATGAATTCCTTGGCCCAAATTTCACATATCTAGTAATTATGAAGTCATCCTAGATCTTGTTCAAACCAATCAACTCTTAGATGTTCTTAGAAAATACAAAAAAGTCATCAGGTATTCAATGAGTGACATTAGAGGGTTGAGTCCATCTTTATGCATGCATAGGATCAGTGTGGAAAACAATGTCAAGCCCTCTAGAGAGTGTCAAAGAAGGTTAAACTCAAATCTACAAGATGTAGTGAAAAAGGAGATCCTGAAGCTCTTTGACTTGGTATGATCTATCCCATTTCAAACAGCTCTTGGGTTAGTTCTATTCAAGTTGTACCAAAAAAGGGAGGTTTGATAGTGCTACAAAATGAAAAGGGTGAGAACATTTCGACTCTGGTGACTAATGGATGGAGGATGTGTGTGTGGATTTTAGAAAGCTGAATAGAGTGACTAAGAAAGACCATTTTTCACTTCCTTTCATTGACCAAATGCTCGAGAGATTGGTTAAACACAAATACTTTTGTTACCTTGATGGATTTTCTAGTTTTCTTCAAATCCCAATTCACCCAACCGACCAAGAGAAAACTACTTTCACTGCCCCTATGGTACTTTTGCATATAGAAGAATGCCCTTTGGGTTGTGCAATGCCCCAGCCACCTTCCAAAGATGCATAACATCCAATTTTTCAGATTTCATAGAAATTATTATGGAGGTGTTCATGGACGATTTTTCAGTCTATGGATCCTCCTATTCTTGTTGTCTAACAAATTTGGAGTGAGTATTGTACAGATGCTAGGAGGTCAATCTTGTCCTTAATTGGAAAAAATGTCACTTCATGGTGCAACAAGGTGTAGTGCTAGGCCATGTCATTTTTTATAAAAGAATTGAGGTAGACCCAGCTAAAGTTGATGTCATCTCTCAGCTGCCCCCACCCACAAATGTGAAAGGGATAAGAAGCTTCTTGGGGCATGTTGGGTTTTATAAAAGGTTCATAAAGGAATTTTCCAAGATAGTGAGACCACTTACAGAATTGCTGCAAAAGGACAAGGAATTCAGATTTGATGATCTCTGTCTTCAAGCCTTCAACAAAATCAAAGCAGCCTTGACCTCAGCCTTAATTATGCAACCTCCATATTGGTCAATTCCCTTCGAAATCATGTGTGATGCCAGTGATAATGCAGTGGGTGTTGTGCTGGGACAGAAGAAAGAGAAGTTGCATCATGTGATAAATTATGCTAGCAGAACCTTGGATCCAACTCAGCAGAATTACACAACTACTGAAAAGGAACTACTAGTTGTAGCCTATGCGATGGAGAAATTCAGACAATATCTGATTGGTTCCAAAGTGATTGTACATACAGACCATTCAACAATCAGGCATTTATTTACAAAAAAAAAGAGACCAAATTGAGGCTAATCAGATGGATACTACTGCTGCAGGAATTCGACATTGAAATCAAAGATAGAATTGACACTGAAAATCAAGTTGCAAACCATCCATCAAGACTACAACATTTCCCCATAGCTTGGACTGATCTACCGGAAATTAAAGAGACTTTTCCATATGAGCATCTCCTAGCCGTCTCAATCAAAGAAAATTCATGGTATGCAGACATTGCTAACTACCTGGTAGGGTGTATTCTGCCTCAAGGTCTTAACAAACACCAAAGAGCAAATTTTTTGGCAGAAGTAAGACACTACTTCTGGGATGAACCTATGTTGTTTAAAGAATGTCCAGATGGGATCATGCGAAGGTGTATTCCAAATGATGAAACAAATCATATTATTGTTGAATGTCACACAACTGCTCATGGTGGGCATGGGGGTACCCAGAGAACGGCCACAAAAATACAACAAGTTGATTTTTAATTGGCCCACACTCTTTAAAGATGTCCACCAGTATGTTTTGTCATGCGACAGATGCCAAAGGGTGGGATCTATATCTAAGAGACAAGAGTTACCGCAAATTGGGATTTTATTAGTTGAGCCATTTGATATATGGGGAGTAGATTTTATGGGTCCATTTCCAATTTCGGCAAATACAAATACATATTGTTGGATGTGGACTACATGACCAAATGGGTAGAGGTCATTCCCACAATTAGATGTGATTCCCACAATTAGATGTGATTCTCACACTATACAGAACTTTTTCAAAAAGATCTTCCTGAGATTTGGAATGCCAAGCGTAACTATTAGCGATGGAGGCAAACATTTCATAGAAAGAGGTTTTGAAATTCTACTAAGGAAGTATGGGGTCACTCATAGGATAGCTACCCCCTACCACCCTCAAAACTGTGGGCAGGTGGAGGTTAGCAACCGGTAGATAAAATCTATTCTACATAAAGTAGTAGCCACTTCGAGGAAAGATTGGAGCACTAAACTAAATGAGGTCCTTTGGGCATACAGAACAACATTCAAAACTTTCTTAGGAGCTACACCCTTTAGGTTGGTATATGGGAAGTCATGCCATTTGTTAGTTGAATTAAAACATAAAGCTCTTTGGACAACTAAATACCTGAACTTCGATTTAAAGGAGGCAAACGATCATCGGTGGATCCAATTGCATGAACTTGAGGAATTGAGAGGAGAAAGTGGGAAAATCAAAGGCAGAGATGAAAAGAAGATAGAAAAACATGACTATGGGGATGGACATCATCGGAGTTAAGCATGTCAATATTCACTTAGAGAGAGACATGAGATTTGCATAGTAAACAAAAGATTCTCATCTAGTAGTTGATGGATGGCTACTATTACTCACATAATTCCATCAATAGTTAAAATTACTAGTTGTAATTTACAGCTCTAGGCCTGAGTTGTATAAACATTTTATCCGGTGTTAATGAATATACATCACATTAATTATGTTGTAAATTATAGCTCACCTTTTCAACCTTCTTATTTGAATAAGACGGTTGTTCTTTTTTTATGTGATTGTGAAGTCATATGAATGGCATTAAAATGGAGCTACACCCTCGTCGTTCACACAAGCAAGTTTTGCAATTGGCAAATAGCAGAACTTGACGCTAAGACAATTAAGGAAGAGGCAGTGGGACACTAACAGGGATAGAGGAGACAAGATATTGAGGAAAAAAGAAACACAAATAAACCTAAGCCATGTAACATATTAGAAGATACTGAGATGGGAGCAGAAAAATGGGATAAGATGAGAGGAGAATATGGGAAAATCAAAGGTAGAGATGAAAAGAAGATAAAAAAACACTTGATTATGGCGATGGACATCATCGAAGTTCGTCATGTCAATATTCACTTAGAGAGAGATATTAGACTTGCATAGTAAACAAAAGTCTCTCATCTAGTAGTTGATGGGCGGTTAATATTACTTACATAATTTGATCAATAGCTTATAGTACTAGCTGTAATTTACAACTTTAGGTCTGAGCTATATAAACATTTTATCCTTATTGGGGTTAACGAATATACAACACATTAATTATGTTGTAAATTACAGTTCACCTTTTCAATCTTATGATTTGAATCGGACGATGTTTTTTCCTGTGCATGTGAAGTCATAAGTCATATGAATGACATCAAAATGGGGCTACATGTTACCCCCCTCCACGAGCAAGTCTGTAGACCTCCTAAGGCGTCTCTGCATTGATGCTAAGACAACCAAAAAAGACAGAGAGAGACAATTAAGGGAGAGGAAGTGGGGCATTGAAGAGAACAAGATATTGAGAAAAAAAGAAACACAAATGAACCTTAAGTCATGTAACAAATTAGAAGATGCATAAGATGGGAGGATAAAAATGGGACAAGATGAGAGAAAAAATGAAAAAAAAAATCAAAGGCAGAGATGAAACTAAGATAAAAAAAACACTTAACTATGGCGATGGACATCATGGAAGTTCAGCATGTCAATATTCTCGTAGAGATATACAAGAGACTTGCATAGTAAACAAAAGTCTCTCATCTAGTAGTTGATGGGCGGTTAATATTACTTACATAATTTGATCAATAGCTTATAGTACTAGCTGTAATTTACAACTTTAGGTCTGAGCTATATAAACATTTTATCCTTATTGGGGTTAACGAATATACAACACATTAATTATGTTGTAAATTACAGTTCACCTTTTCAATCTTATGATTTGAATCGGACGATGTTTTTTCCTGTGCATGTGAAGTCATAAGTCATATGAATGACATCAAAATGGGGCTACATGTTACCCCCCTCCACACGGTTACTCTCATAATTCGATCAATAGTTAATACTACTAGTTGCTCTAGGTCTGAGCTGTATACATATTTTATTCTTATTTATTATAAATTATGAAAATAAATTTTATTCCTCGGTAAAAAATGCTAATTTCGCAATGGAGAGTTTATTTTTATTGATCACTAGTCGATTAATTTTAAATTAGTTAGGATTTGTTTTTCCTCTCAAATCCAGTACATTGTCACAAGTTGAGTGCCCAGATTTTAGTGGGTCGATTCGACCCATCAAGAATAATATAGTTTACTATAATATCAATTGGGCCGAGTTGGTAATGACAGGGATGAGATGGGCAGAACCCAGAGCCTTCATCAGCGAATGTTTTAAATGAACGTCTAAAATTAACATGAAAAGTCATATGAGCATATATTGATTTTAATTTTCTGAAAAATAATTTTCTCATTTTCTAGTATTATATATGGTAGCATAAAATAGGTTGGCCAGAAAAGTAGGTTAAAAACTTGGAATACGATTTTTTCCTCCCACAAAAAATTATCCTATATTCTTAATGTTTTTTTTTCAAATAATTTTCTTTAAAATTATATGGCAAACACATAAAATAAATCACTTTTCTAAAATTTATTTTCCTAAAATTTATTTTAATCAAAACAGTAAATTTATGGAAGGAACTAACCTTCATCTTGAAACCTATTTTAATTACCATCAAATAAAAATCACTATGTGCAAGATGATTTCATAATTTTAATTCTGGCCGTTATTTTTTTATTCAACGATTATTAATGCAAATTCTCATCTTATGTACCTTTCTTTTTACTTTACTCTTTTTCCACCTCGCATATTTTTTTTCATTGAGTTTGTTTTTATTTATTAAATAACAGTTTTGTCCTTTTACTACTTTTTTAAAAAAATTAATAAGAAAAAATGGTTGTTACTTTTTACATCATTAAAAAAATAATGATGTTTTTTTCCTACATATGTCTTCTCAAAGGATGTATTTTGGGTTGAGGAATGAAATGAAAGGAAAGAAAAGAAAATAATGGCAGTGAACATAATAGAGGATAGCTTCTCTTATTATCTCTTCAATTAAAACTTAGAATAAATAAATTTTAATTTATTAAAGAAGAAAAAATAAATTAATTTTGTAATATTTTTTGCCTTTTAATTCAGAATCACGGTTTTGTGTGTTGATTATTAATCAGATTCTAATTTATAAATTGCATAGTAGGATTTTCTTCGCCCACAACATTTTTTGTGCCGTCGATTACGATTACTTTGTACACAATGGGAAAAGTCAATCGGTGGGCCAAATCCTTATGCTGCTTCGAACAAGTTTTTTATTATTACTTATTAATCAACATTTTATGGGATCAACAAAGACATGTATGTATTTAGAATTTATTATAATTTTAATTATTTTCTTAAGGGCCAATCACTAGACTGAAAAAGTTAGTTGACATCCCAAGTTCTTTACTATCTCAAATATATGCTTTCTTTGCAACACCAAATTTAAAACAAATCATTCATAAAAAAGAAAGGACACCTTTTGAATGGTGAAAAGATTATTTGAGTTTATATGTAATATATGATCAGCCATAGATGAAATAACTATCAACCCAGACTTTTATCATCCCAGATGTAACACCCCAGATTTTTAAATAATAAAAAAAAAGAAAATTTAGGATAATATAAGAAAAGATACAATTTGGTTAGAATTAGCAAAAAGAATTAAAAATTGAGGTCAAATTATTATGATAATATTTTTTTATCAATTTAATATTTTTAATTCTATACAATTAATATTTAAATAATTGTTAATCATATAAAAGATTTATTTTATGAAATTATAATCATATTTAAAAGCATTCTTGAGAGTCCTAATCACATTCAAACTCAAATGATGAATTTTTTTCCTTAATTAGGACACAATATCTCCTCTTATTCCACAATCTCTCTCTCTCTCTCTCTCCTCTCTCTCTCTCTCTCTCTCTCACTCACTCATGACAAGGTTAACAAGGATCGTGTCCAATCTAGATGCAGCTCGTGCTATATCATGTCGACGAAATGGCTCAACAAGAGATGAACACGAACCATGTTCAAGTGGAACGCGGGCTGGATAATGCGCAGAAAATGAAAACCAAAAGAGGGACTTTGACCGTGTCCAAGTGGGATGCAAGCCGTGTTGTCGAATGTTAGAGTCTGAATATCAAGTTTTCTCTCTCTTCGTTGGATGGTGGTTGGACGTAGTGAAAAGAACAAACAAGAAATAAAAGGAATTGTCAACACAAATTGAAGTATGTAACTAGGATCATAATTAAGGTTCTCAGTATGCATTTGAAGGATGATTAGTAAAGGGTTGCCTTAGAATTATTTTCCCTCTCTTTGGATTCTTGATGTTTTTCTCTCAGGATTTTTGGTACGGTGAGTATATATTATTGTAGTCACGATTAGACCAACGGAAGCGGGTTGTGTTCTGCGACGTGGGCTACATTGACGATCGACGCGGGTTGTGTTTCACGATGCGGACTGTGTTGACAACCGACGCGGATTGTGTTCTGTCGATGCAGGCTGTGTTTGTCTCTGACGCGGGCTATGTTGACTCTGACGTGGGCTGTGTTCTACCGACGCGGTCTGTGTTGACTCTGACGCGGGCTGTATTGACTTCAACGTGGGCTATGTTGACCCGGTGTGGGTTGTGTTGTCCTCCAACATAGGCCATTTCCTCTCACCTACCTGATTTGATTTACATCCTTTTTTATATGATTAATTGTATTGACTGATTGAAAATGTTATGATGATCGGTTTAGATGTCTTTAAACGATGACCTAGCACAATTAATCTTAGGACTTAAAAATTATAATGATTGTTATTAAACTTATGTATGAAGAGGATGACCCTCATATACTATTTATTGAATTGTATTCCCTCGGAAATCATTGTTAATTGAATTATTTGAACTATTATTTTTGGATATCAAACTTGGGTCAGAAAAAGGCCTCATGGCATAGCTAGTTATATTGATACCAAGAATAATTTGAATTTTTAATACACTGATAAGTCTCATATTGATTGTTAGTAATTGTTTCACCTAAGACAAGTAGAGAAAGATAAATTGATTCAAAGTTTAATATGACTTGAATATATTAAAAGAAAATATATGGTTACCACCATAAAGAATGCAATTGATATTCTTGTCACCATTGATATTTAAAAGTAATTGTTAAAGGCCAAATGTAATTGATATAAGTTAAATTGTTAAATGCTCTTTTGTATATTGGGCATCTTATTTATGATCCCTACATATTTGGTGTCAAAATTCACGTGAGATTCATCTCTATGTGAATTTAATTTTTATAGGCAAATAAGTTCAAATAGATTGTGATGACGCAGCAACAATGTGATAGTGTTCGTGATGATGTAACTTGCACATGACATAAATTATTATTGGAGTTAAATATTGACTTTTCGCATTGACGTGTATATAGTGTTGACAAGTGAATTAGTCAAAGTAAAGTCAAAGATATAAGTTGGTAGTGTCTTCTAGTGAAAATTTTGTCATATAGTGAGGTGTGCATATTGGAGCGTTACAATAGAATTAGTATTTAGCAGCACTATTTAAATCAAGTAATATATATAATCAAAACCAAAGTCTCTATTAAAGTAGATACTCATATCGAAAATGATTTTGGACTGCCTGGATAGTGAAAATGATAAAAACATGATTGAGCTCTCAAATCGACAATTTTAAGAAAATCATTCAACACCCCATAAATAATAAATAGTAGAAGAATACATTAATAAATTAATATAATATTTTAATCATTTTATTATATGAACATTTTAATTATTTTAATATTTTAATTTTCTCTCTTTTATTATCATGTTACTAACACTTCTTTTAGTTGATTTTTATTTAACCTGCGGTACAATCTCTTATTTCATCATTATACTATTTTATAAACAGTTGTATCTACTATTATATTATTATTTATGCCAATTTGATTGGTTGTTTTTAATACTATTATATTTGAAGTTAAAGATTGTGAAAATATGAATGTTATTCATATGAATAATATCAGGATAAGTATATCTTATTATCTGACTTAAACCTAAAATCTCTGAATTGATATATGATGTGATTAAGACAACCTTATACACACAACATACAATTATTGAATAGATGGATGAGCATTATTGCATGAAGAAAAATAGAGGGGGAAGAAGGTTAAATAAACAGATACGGCAAGTCACCCAAATGGAATACATTATTATATTATTATTATAATAATTGAAAACGCTAGGACCTATCAGAAAGAAGATCATGATATATCTTTTTGATGGCGATGGCAGTCAGGTATGGGCTACTTTTGGTCGGAAGCTGCCTCCTCCCGCCTAATTCCACTCATTCATTGCATTTGCACCCCCGGCCTCCACCATTTTGTTATTTCTTTTTTTTCGGCCTTAAATAAATATAAACAAATTTATGAAACTTTTACCCCCTAATTCAATATCAAATGGAAAACTAATATTTTTATATTATATAATTACACGGTTAAAGTAGACATAAAGCAATTACACGACATTCAACGTCCATTGAAGTTATTTAATTAACGATTTTAATCTTAATTATGGTTATTAAACTATTTTCCATTATTATAATTAAAGCATTTCACTTATTTGACTGCCATGATATTTAAATTAGTTTGATATATTTAATTAAACTAGTATAATAAATTTGATTATGGTTTATGGTCGTCAAATAAAGTAGAACTAAATGTTGTCACTGGAAAAAAAAATAAAGTTAAAAGTGTTATAGATAATTGATAATCCACACTAAAACAAATAAAATGTGATTTTATAAGTTGATCACGGTTGACTGTTAAACTCGTATCTCCCCATTTTTCTCAATAAAATATCATGTCAGCCTTCTCTCTCTCTCTCTCTCTCTCTCTCTCTCTCTCT
>LTAE01003574.1:0-16709 GCA_001647135.1 Pontederia paniculata
AAGTTCATTAGTACAGACTGAGTTCACTTACAAATTTGTGATCATTCAAAATAAACTTGGGATCCTAGATTCAACAGAGACAACAAGCACCTTCTTGGAAAGGTGAGATGTGCAGACCATGTGAGTCTTTTGAATGCCAAGATTGTCACAATTTTGGGGGAGCTGGATATTGCCTAGTCAATTAGATGCATATTATGTCTGCCTTCTTTGTACCAAAGAAACCATTAGAAATTTTTTCAAGGGAGTCCAAGACCCACTTGTAATGTAGGATTCACCCAGAGAGTAAAGGGCAGAGTGTTCACAACATATTTGAGTGTAGATTTACTTGCCATGCTTAGTAGATGAATCTTCCATCCTGATATCCGGGATAAAGCCTTGTCCACTAGATGTTGTTGCTACCCAGTTACACACCCGTAGGAATATATTTATATGATGTGAGTTTGCCAAGGTATGATAAGGGGAAGGATCCATGTTTGATGTCAAGATACATACAATTGCTTGTGTTCGTGTTTGACTTACTTTTGGGTGAAGATATATCTCAGACTTCTATGGGTTTACTTACTGGCTGGTAAGAATGAAATAGAGTCTGGGGAGTCTGGGGAGTCGAAGGATTTTGTGACCCTGCCTAAGGATTTTCATAATCCTTCTATGATTTTTAGCAGTGGCAAATTCACAGATAAAAAGATCATCAACATATAAAAGATGACTGAGAGTGAAGGGTCTCACATTGAATGAAGTAAAATGGCCTATGTCAATAGCTTGGTTCATGAGGGACGACAATACTTGGTCAATAGAATGAAGATATATGGAAACAGGGGGTCCCTTGTCAGATGCCCATATAATTGGCGAAGAAAGGAGAAAGTGAGCCATTTATGAGGCAACAAAAGCTAGGTGATTTCACACATGTCATAATCAATTCTATAAAATTGTCAAGAAAATTCATGATTTGATAATTTAATTTGGGCTACTTTGGTTTGGCGTAATTGGTTTTACGGAATGTAAATGGTTATAAATGAAAATTCTGGAGTGATTTGTATTTACAGGAGTTACGTTTCCGTTGTTTGTATAGTATATGTAAATGAAATTCTGGAAAGTGAATTCAGTTGTTTGGATAGATATAAATGAAATTCTGGAAAATGAATTTAGTTGTTTGGTTGAAATTTAAAATTGATGTAAACAATTATGTAAAAAAATATTATTAAAATTAAATAGTTTATTGTGTACTAATTTTCTTGTATAATTAAATATTTTGTTATCTTAATATTTTAGATTAATTTAGTTTCAACTTAAATTATTATATTGTATTTTAATCTCATTTTAAAAGTTTATGTGACATTTCATATTTATTTTTAATATTTTAGTTTTTATTACTTTATTAGTCTTATTATGTTTTAAAAAAGATTTATTTGCTTATTATTTGATTTTTATTTTATTTTTGAATTTCTAGGTTTAATGATATTATATTTTAAACTCGGCTTTTAGGATGTTTTAAAAATATATTTTTTAAACCTTGAGTCAACTTTTGGCCGTATATTTTGGTTTCACATGTCTATAGGAACATGAAAAAGTGATTCTACATGTTGTAGATAGATTTTCAATTCCAACTATCTTAAGCCACTTGGAAAAATGTATTACAGTAGTTGATGTTACATGTAAAATCTATTACGGCAAACCAAACTTGCCCTTAGTGCCCTCAGGAGACACGATCAAAAGCATTAGTCATAGCAGCTTATGGCTTTTTTGTGCCCTTTGATCATAAACTGAGTTACTTCTTGCATATCAAGGACATTGTCATGTATGTTCCTATTTGCCTCAAAGGTAGATTGAGCTTTGTCAATAATAATGGAAAGTGTAGGTTTAAGTCTGGTTGCAAATATCTTGGCCACCACTTGATATATTATATTACATAAGCATATAGGTCTATAGTTTGCAACCTTGATTGGGTTAGATTTTTTTTTTTGGAATGTAGATGAGGTTGGTTTAAAACCATTCTGAGGGCATGACACCAGAAAGGAAGAGATGATGTCTTGGCTTATGATATGCAGTTTCTCTTATAAAATTGTAGGGTGAAACCATCATCTATAGGTGTTTTGTCGGGGGGAGGGACCATAATGCATTCTTGACCTCCTAAAGTGATATTGGAGAGGCAAGTGGGGACAAGGTCCAAGAGTTTTCCAACTTAGATAGGCTAGTCTAGGCTAGTTGGAGCTATCAATATCTGTGTGGGGGGTTGTTATGCTAAAGGTTATTATAGTATTTCACAAAGGCGTCTTAGATGTCATGGTTAGAGTTAATGATTTCCCCCATCATAATTTTTCAAGGGTGTGATTGTGTTTCTTTTGTGCCTAATTATGGTGTTAACATGAAAGAATTTAGTATTTTTTTATCTCCTTCAATGACCCATCTAACCTAAGATTTACTCCACCTTTTGATGTTGATTTGCCAAAGATGGGTAACATGTTTATGATATAAGGTATGCAAGCGTCCCAACTCTTCCTTTGTGAGCCCATGTCTTTCATCTTTAGATTCAAGGATGAAAATATATAGTTTAATATTGTTGTTCTCTCTCCTCTAGGTTTCCTAGGAAGTGTTTGTTCTAATGAAGAGTCTTTGTACTTAATGGTGTTTAAGGCTAGATGCACACTGTTTTCTGCAAGTTTTGATATTCAAACCTATTTTACAATTTATCTAGGTTTAGGATAGTCAAACCAGAAGTGTTTATATTTAAAATTCTGTGATTTTCTAACCCCTTAGTTGTGAACAGGATAGGAAAGTGATCAGAGACAAATCTAACTAGGAATTTAAGAGACATATTGGGGGATTTAAGCAACCATATGTGGTTTAACATGACTTTGTCCAACCTACATAAGATTCTTGCGAGCCCTTTCCTGTTATTACACCATGTATATTGGGTTCTGTCGATGTCCAAGTCTATTAGCCCCTGAGAAGTGATCAAATTCCTAAAACAACGAATTGACTTTTAAGTTTAAAAGGTGTACCGCCCTTCTTATCCCCCTGGTCTATGCAAGAGTTCATGTCCCCAATTATCGCCTAAGGAAAGTCATCAACTTTAAACCTAGAAAGGTCCTACCAGAGGGAGGTTTGATCCAAAGGTTGGGTTCTAGTAGATGTACATGTTAAAACAAAAGAGAAATTTTCAAAGAAGACGACTACATGCAAGTATTGGTTTCGAAGATGATTTGCATTATCTATACCCTAGTACTCCTCCAAGACAAAATAATACCCTTGATGAGCATGTACCTTCACATAAATAACCTTGCCATGTTTGTCCCAAATGTTGGATGATAGTCAAAGAGCGCTCCTGATTATTATGAGACTCTAGCAATACAGAAATACTTGATTGATGTTGCTTGATAAGGTTGGTGAGGCGATTTCAGACCTTCCTTCTGAAGCCCCCCGATAGTTCCATGCAATAAGTTTTATTCGTTCAAATCATAGTGGTCGACTTCCCAATCAGGGGCAAAGTCATCTAGGCCTTCAAAATATAAGGGTTAAAGGTAGTTTTGTTATTTGGCTCTTTTTTACCTTTAATACGAGTAGGCTTCCTACCTTAGATTTTCTTTTGAGATCTAGTGGTAAGGGTGGATCTAGGGGCTTGTTCATGTGCATGTGTTTCTCCTCAATCTTGATGCTTTGTGTCAGATTCATGTCCATCATCTTCTCCTTGAGTCCTCTTGAGAGGATTCCTCTGCTGGAGTAGCTTCTTCAAGGCGTCCGAGTATGATACCAACCAGATTCGCGTACCAAAGGTGCTTGTGTTCTCGAAGAGACTTACCTGTAGGGAGAAAGAGCATAGCAATGAGACTGCATCCAGAGAGGCCCCGATAGCCGGGCTGGCGTGGTAAGAGAAAGTGTGCGAGGAGGGAGAACTGTTGCTGGAGAGGGGTTATCATGCGACCTCAGTTGTGGATGAAGGCCACATGTCCAAGGATGTGATGTTTCTAGAATGGGCAAGGAAGGTTGTCTGTTAGATCCACCCCCTACTTTTTGGTCTTGGGATTGCCTTTGAAGGCTTGTCCGATGGCTAGTGGAAGCTAGATGTCACTTGATAACTTCGCTTCGAAGTTTGCAAGCAATTTTGGCCTCTGATGAAGAGGTAGTGGTTATGTGAAGGGATTAACCTGTTGAGTTACTTGGACCATATTTCCCATGGCGATCATTCAATGGTTGTTGAGCCTCCAAATTTAGGGCATCAAAGTTGTTTGAGGTGTGGAATGGTTCACTTGATTGAACTCAATTAAGGGGCATTTGACAAGATTTTGGATTGCGGTTCGATGATCGCCATCTTGGTTCAATTAGGTATAGAGGGTGAGGATGATGATTGTCGTTCCAAGCCTTTTGCGGTGATAGTCACCATCGCCCTAGGAAAGCCTGCATCCATGGTCCATAGAGCAACACTTTCATAGGGGTAGCATCATTCTCATTCGTCAGCCTTAGTGCTTTTATGGGCGGTCGCTCTGAGCACTCCTCATGGCGGTGACCAACGCGACCACATCTGAAATAGAAGGACAAAATATTTTCATATAAAACACACTGAAAAATTACTACAATTCGACAATCACACCCAAACACCTATTTAACTGGTTTACACAGATCGATCTTTACACAAATTCACGCACATATCCCTTTTTCTCCCTTCAAGGACTATTTATCGATTATTAGGGAAGCTCTGAAGTTTGACACAATTCTGAGGATGAATCTTGGTTTCCTAACTCGAAGGCATGCCCATGGAGCTGGATCCACATCAGAGCTGCCGTGAGGTTGTCCTCAAACGGACGGAAGAAATGTTTGGCCCAGAAGACATTGAAGAGGTGTCCGTGAAGATTCCAAGGGTCGTGCGTGAGTACGTGCATTCGATCATCAACATTGTTAACAATAAACATGAGGAAAGATTTACCCATTTTCACGATTTTGAGCGGTTCTTTTAGCTTCCAAGTTGTCGGAAGTTCAAATATGAGAAGCTAATCACCCATGAATCTACCTACATATTGCAGCTCTGTTTCTTAGATTTAGCCTCAACATCTGCTAGGGGATTACCACTTCATCTGTGATAGCTTCCTGTATTTCATCTCTGAGGGGACAAAAGGGGCCTTTGCCCTCATACAATGTTAGACCAGGAGTTTTGGGTGCTGGAGAGGGGGGAGGAGGCTAGCAGGAACTGATGATGGGAGGAGGAAGGAGGAAGAGGAAGCAGGATGGAAGAAGAGGGAGGATTATGTGTGGGATGAGGGGGTTTGGATATGTCCATTTTCGTCACCACTTGCTATTTGGCCAGCTTGTTCCTAACAATGAAATGCTATCTAATGTTGAGAAGTTGTGCAACAATGTTCATGTCTTATTGTGATGTTATTACATCGTGGACGTTTTACAACTTATATACTATTTATCTTGTTCTTATGATATATGTTTATGATACAAAATCCATAGTGTTATACTTGTATCCCAATAGCATGATAACTATGCACTATTAGATAAAGTCTTAATAAATACTAAAATTTAAAGGAAAATTAGAAAGTTAACTTAATCAAGATAAAGGATGAAAATTGTGGGTCACCATGTTTAATGATAGCCAAAGGGAGGATGAAAGTTAAAGATGGGAGTATGAATCTTGTTATGTTTTCTACAAATATGTTATTTTTTCTGTACCTATGGAAGAATCTCCCTTGTTCATGAATCTTGTAGATAATCTGATTTAGATGATTATTCTAGTCGCGTGGGGAGCGCAAGAGCTACACATGACTTAATTGAGACGTTTTAAATAATCGGAGTTGTAATTAGAGTCTTATGTAGATCTGTTTAGAATTGAATGTTTGATATCTGACTCAAATTAAGACGTTTAAAATGATTGCACATGACTTAACTAAGACGTTTTAAATAATTGGAGTTGTAATTAGAGTCTATTTAGATCTGTTTAGAATTGAATGTTTGACATCTGACTCAAATTCTTTCATATTAAGACTTACTTATAAAATATCAAATATTTTACCTTCTTTTACTTTCGCTTATTGATCTAAGTTTTAAGTTAAAGATTCAAATGGTTAGTGTCTCAAAAGATATGCCCAAAGACGTGCCGAAGATGTCTTTTTGGGGGTTTTTGTGGGACTTTACACATGTAGTATCTTCTTATCTAAATAAGATGTCTATGATAGAGAAGGATGACAGTTTCTAAATGCATTGAGCCTTCCATATGTAATGATCCCCTAAAAGCAGACTTCTTCCGATTTACAAGCCAAACTACCGCTGTGACCAACCATTGTCTCATTCCATTCTAAAGTAGTTCACATAATACAACTTACTATAACTTTTACTTTCCCTAAAACTGCGCCATTTTTATTCATCCACGCAAGTAAAGAACTACGAATGGAGGAAGCTATCGACACCCACATGCTTCCGGTTAAAAGAAAGAGCTAATGACTGATGTGCTTTTACTTACAAATCTCGGTGCCTTCATTATGTCCCATGAGAGCATTTCAGCAAAGGAACAAGCGCTTTCCCTGGACATGGCAGAATCTGATGTCACAAGTAAATTCATATAATGGACGAATTCTATAAAAGGACATCCAAAAAAATATGAAACTGGAAAGACATGAATCTGATGTTTCATTCCCGCTTATCCTCCTCGAGGTCATCTCCCAGCCCAAAGACATGATCCACAGCCTTCCTCTCTATTCCCTTAGCACCAGCTGCTGTGAGGGAAATCGCCTCCTCATCAAAGTCATCATTTGTGTCTTCTGAATATGCGTATCTGCATACATATCAGACAATTTTCAATAATAGGATTTCTTTTTCAGCAGAACAAAACTTTCAAACACATTCACCCATAATCAGTCACATTAAATGACCATATTAAGTGGTAAAAAAGGATAACATGTGGTACATCCGTAATACTTTTTTCTGGAAAGAGAAAATGATGGCTGTCAGAATGTACAGTCATCCAGATTTATTAAGACATTTTAGTTTCATCTGAACTTCAAGTTACAAAAGGATAGCATCTAGGTAAAGAAATAAAAAGGTATACCTTGTTGGGTTCTGTGAAGGAGCCCAAAGGATACAGATAATTCCGAGGAGTACATAGGAGAGAGCATTCCAAAAGGCCGGAACAATCCATGCCCTCTGCCATAATTCACTCAATGGATCGGTTGCATTGAAGTATAACTGCAGTCACATATGTCCAAGAGTTTCAAGTTATTTTATGTTTAAAGGCATACATATCTAGCACATATGCAACCATATATATATATATATATATATATATATATATACATTGAGAAAAGCAAGTATACGTTTACGTATTTGTATATGATGTTATGAATGATTGTTTGTGAAAGTACATATTGAATAACAAAAAATATTAAAGAATATATTCAACCTTCTGTCTCAGAAACATTGTTTTTGCTAAAGCAGAATTAACAGGAACTGCTCTATTTAGAATACAGAAGAATTATTGTGTATATTCTTACTACTATGAACCACAGTTACATCTCTCTTGGTCGGTTTATTTTTAACTCAAGTAAATGTTGTAGCTCCCAAAAAGTAAAGCATATGCCACAGCCAATAAGTTTTATGAAAATAAGGTAGCTTAATACTACAAGTAGGGAGAAGATCGAACAAAAAATACAAAAAGATAACTATCTCTGCATGATAAACTACATTAACTAGAATGTTATGTTAAATTATTTGTTTCATAATTTCATGTTCGGCAACTACATGATATATTTTTTTATTATTTTGCTAAATACCATAACCAATCATCTAAGAGCAACTTAAAGTTAATAAACTATTCCTAATCATTAAAAATGTATATTCATCTTGCTTTTTTAATAGTCATTTACTTTTCTTCAAAACTGTAAAAGGACAACAAATGGAGCCTTCATAAGCTTTTTTTTATGAGAGGGCCTTCATAAACTAATGCAAACACCAGAGGACAGTTGACCAAGAATAAGAGTTACCTCATATCCAATCCAAGCAACCGAGAGAAGCACGGAAATTGCAAGAGAGTTTGTAAACTTGCGATACAGCTCAAGTTTTGCAGCGCTTCTCCTCATCTGAGGAAATATTAAACATAAAATAGGTAACCAAGTTTAACAATAAGCCATTATAACAAACAGTAAAAAAAAACAAAGAAAACCAGCAGCAAATTAACATAACTACATGCTTGGGATGGCTTCCAGAGATGAGAAACAGGTCAATAAATAACCATTGCTAATGCATCAGCAGACAGCACATATATGAAATTCCTAAAGTCTCGCTAATTTAAGTCTAGAAGATTTTTGAGTAAGCATCAACAGAATACCACATATTCAATGTTGCTTTCACAGCTCATAGAAACTGCGTGATGCTTTATGTCATGTTAATGAGCAACTTATAAAGTGAATAAAGCAAAATCAAATCTCCTTCACTAAAAAAAAAGATTAAATCAAACAAATGAGAAAGATACTCAGGACTTTGGTGTGCTACATAAAAAATGGAAAACTTATGATTCCTATTCCTGGAAAATATTATCATGTTTATAGTCTACCGTCAGTTTTGAAACTCCTACAGAATGATCAATGCAGCCATATTGATTACTAAATAATGGATCCACATAATAGAGTCAGACTACAAGTTATAACCTGATACACTTAACAGAAAGAAAATATTGAACCAAGCAGAATTTTCATGAGAAAATAAGTATGCAGTAAAATGCATCGCATACCAAGGATGAAAATGTGTCTTACTACATTACAATCATTAAAAGATTTACCTGAAGCTTTTCTAAAGTTTTGGAGAGTGAAGAAAAGGTCCACACAATGAAGGATGTATCCAGTAGAGCAACAGGTAGTACCAAAAACAACCTTGTCTTTCCAGTGAAGTCATTGATGTTTCCCAAATTTTCAACAAGTTCAAGTGCCAATGATGCAATAAAGTATACAACACCAAGCAAAGCAACCTTGGAAGTTATTCCGCCCAACGTTGGTCTTACAACACCATAGCCCATGGAAACCACTAACAGAAGAAGACGTGATACAGTTTTTTTGACAGCGGTAAAAGTAACCGCCCAAACGGTTATACCCATAGGTCGAATTCCAGTAGAATTAAAATTTGCATACTCGAAAAACCAAAATGCCATCTCACACATCCCTAGAGCAATCACAGCTGTGATATGATAGTGAAGCTGCAAGGTGTCTCTCCAAAATCGAACAAACTGAAGAAACCATACAAGGCCAAGGAAAAGATATGCTAATGACATGAAACCATAGAATGTCATTAATGGGGCCATCTTTCCAGGAAGGTATCCATGTGGATTTCTCCAAACAGTTCTGCCTTTGATGACAGTTCCCTTAAGTTGTGGATCGCAGAACATAAAATAAAGGTAATACATTCCAGTTTTGTTTACTGGAACAGCTTGAGTTACCATAGTCACCTCTTCGCTTGTGCCATCGAAAAAGGTTTGAATACGTTTTGGCCAATCAGGATTATCTGGATTTGGACGAATTATCACTTCCCCTACTTTACAAAGTTTCTTTTCATGAAGATCAGGACTGCAGCATATAGCATCAGAGTTGAAATATCTACCACCAATCTTATCCCTGTCTTGAATTTCAACTATTATAGCTTCTACCAAACCTGTCTTTTGTTGCATATCACCATAATGAGAAGTTGACTCTTTTGTCCTCTTGAAGATGACAGATTCAAACCTAAAACATCATATCATGTCATTTTATAAGCTGCTAGCTGAGCATACTAACAGATAATATAAGCAGAAGAACAGTAGACAAGTCCACTTTATTCTCTGATTAAAGAAACAGAGATATACTTTCTGATGCCATTAATTAAAATGTTGGCTTAGAAGATAATGTCCATGCTCACAAAGACCGACAAAACAGTAAAGATTGCTTGGTGTAGAATACATCCTGAAGTCCTAGAAATTTCACAAATATGGAAGCATCACAGTAACACATTGTGAATTCACATTCTAGATCTGGGTAATAATAAACCACATGGTCCACAACATTTCAGGAAGTGAAGGCCAATGTCGTTACATAAACATGACATTCTACCTTTTTCGAACAATTTACCATAATTATTTGCCGAAACGTTCTCATATTCTTATGTATAATAGTCATCCCTACAAAAGTCACTCAGCATTATCAGTGATTTGGTAATCTTATAAATCCCAAACTCTGTATGGCAATGATGCCTTACCAAGCATTTCATCTTTCCTCGTGGATACCTACGATTGAAACTAGAACTTAAAGAGACGACTCAACCAAATCTCTGCACTACGTCATATCAGGATTCACACAGTGAATTCATCGTACTGAGCATAAAAAAATGTCATATTTCTTGAACCAAATGGGGAAATCAAGGAATGCGCAAGGATTGAAAAGTGGGGCTACAAGAATCAAAGTATCAGGGAGGCCGGGACTCACTGGATGAAGGCGGTGGAGTTGACGCCGGAGGAGGCGTAAAGGCCCTCGCTGCCTCCATGGAAGAAGAAGGAGTTGGCGCGAGGGGCGAAGGCGCCATTGTAGTACTCGTGGACGGAGGCCTCAGATCGATCGCAGAGGAGGAGAAACCCTAGAAGAAGCCACGCTGCAACCGAACCCAGATCGTGGACGGCTCGACGGCGACGCATCTCTACCGATTTCTCGCTCTCTTGCTCGAATTCTTCTTCCGATTACTTGGTGCGTTTTTGGGTTCTGGCGATTGAAAACTTCGGGATCGGAATCATGCGCAGGTGTTCTTGTTGAGAGCTCGAACGCTCGATGCGTATGACAAATAAAAATGGGAGAGAAGAAAGCTTTGTTTCCCAAGGTTCGAAGTGGGGGTTAAATGGTAAATATATTTTTTAGTAAAGTTTATTACGATTTGATTTAACGGATAAGATAATAAATTGAGTATAAAATAACATAAAATGAAAATACAGTAATGCATTTAGTTTCTAATGTTAATTATTATACACATTTAAAACAAGTCTTATTATTATAATGTAATAAATAATTCATTTCTAATTATGTTTCGATACGTTGAACTTAAAGGTTAGTTTCTTGTAAAAAAAAATAGTATAATTTTAATCTTGTTATATTCACATAATTCATTTTTTGTCTTCAAATATTATATGTGCAAATGTGAATAATACCCCAAATCGTAAGAACCTAATGAGTAATATAAACACAATCAGAAGAACTTACCACCAAAGATTTGTAACCTCAAAGTTAAATATTACTTTGAATAATTATTATAAACCATATAAATCTAAAAGTATTTGTATTAAAATGCATATAGTGGATATGGAGGAGGGATAAATTTAGAATAGAAATTTAATAACTTATTTAAAACATCTAATTAATTATTAAAATAAATTATTCATAGATTTGATAAAGTCAAATTAAAAATTTTGAATTTAATGAAGGTGTTACTTATTTAAGTAGGTAACACTATTAAATTAATAAAATATTAAATTTATGATGAATATAATATTCTTTCTTCTAAATTCTTTTTATGTTCACCATAAATTTAATATCTTATGGTTAAAAAAATTAGTTAATATGAGTAGGTAACACTTTTATTTTTTTTTTCAAAGTAGATAATATTTTCAGATTTTTTTATTACTAAATATTGAAATTAGGTCATGAACTATTTGTTATATGCAAGTGATGGTAAGTTAGTTACATTAGGTCATTAATCGGTAATAAAATAAAATATTTGAATTTAATGAAGATGTTATTTATTTAAGTAGGTAACACTATTAAATCAATAAGATATTACATTTATGATGAATATGAAATGTTCTTTCTTCTAATTTTTTTTGTATTCACCATAATTTAATATCTTACGGTTAAAAAACTAGATAATATGAGTAGGTAACACTTTTATTTTTTTTCAAAGTAGATAATATTTTCAGATTTTTTATTACTAAATATTGAAATTAGGTCATGAAATATTTGATATATGCAAGTGATGGTAAGTTAGTTGCATTAGGTCCTTAATATGGAATGAGATTTTATTCTATTTTATTTCACCAAATATTCATAGAAATGGTGAAGATATAAATAGTACTTAAATTATAATGATTGAACATTATTTTTTTAAAAAAAAATATTTTAACTAATATGTGAAATCATTTATTCTTTTTTAAATGATTATAATACTAATTTTTATTCATCGAGTAATAATTCTTCAACCAGTGATTGATCGCGTTAAATGGCATTAATAAGATGGATTACAAAACTTTGACTAAATATGAGAGAGTATATCTAATTCGTAGGTTGTCCATCAAAATATATTTATGATTAAAATTCAAATCAGGTCCTATCATTAAGTTAAATTTTCTATTTAAAATAATAAAATATCTTAAAAGGTTAGACTAAATATTATTAAATGAGATGAAATATCATATATATCAAATATCACTAAGAGAATTTTTTTATCTATCTCTTAATACTTTATATTTGAAGTTAACGAGGTGCAATTCTTTTAAGCCAATGAAACGATTGAAATTATTTTACTTCAATGTAGACCACTCGCAGTGAAACGAAATATTCAACTTTAATTATTTTATTTTTTTGGAGATCCATAACTCATATAAAAAAATGACAAAAATAGAAGAGAACATAACTAACACCGGTGAAAATAGGACCCTTTTATGGTGCAATGTTTAACACGTTGCGTCACTATTAATTTTTTTTACATTTATATTCTTAAAAATTTTAACAAATTTATCCACTAGCCTTGGCTGAATCAGTAATTTCTTTAATATGGAATTATAATATAACTTAATATATTTTCCAAAAAATTAATTTATTAACAAGTGATAAATGTTTGTATTTTAATATGTAGAACAAGATCGAACACAAACAATAGAAAGGTAAAGAGAACACTAGTACAAGTGACCACAACCCCAAAGCCCAAACTATTGCACCAAGTTTGACTCCCAAGTGTTCGCTAAGCTACGGGCTTGCAGACCACAGTGTAGTGGTTCTTGATCCGGAGGCTGAACTGGCCGCCGTGCTCGGTGGTGTCCACCTTGTCCTTTCCGGGAGGCGGCAGCAGCTCGAAGCTCTGCACCAGGGTGCCGATGGTGATGCTGACGATGGGCAGTGCGAGTATGATCCCCGGGCAGCTCCTCCGGCCGACGCCGAAGGGGATGTACTTGAAGTCGTTGCCGTTGGCCTCCACATTGGCCTCCTCCTCCAGGAACCTCTCCGGCCGGAACTCGTCCGGCCCCTTCCACAGGGCGGGGTCGTTGCCGAGAAACCAGGCGTTGACGAGGATCTTGCTCTCGGCGGGGATGTCGTGGCCGCCGAGCTTGGCGTCGTGGAGGTTCATGTGGGGGACGAGGAGGGGGATGGCCATGCGCAGGCGGAGGGTCTCCTTCACCACGGCGTGCAGGTAGGGGAGCTTGGGGAGGTCCGGCTCCGTCACCTGGACGCCGCGGCCAAGCACCTCGTCGAGCTCCGCCCGGAGCTTGCGCTGGATGTGCGGGTGGTTCACCAGCTCCGCGATGCCCCACTCGATCGACCACAGCGTCGTCTCAATGGCTGCACCACCACCACAACAACACGCCATGAACTTAGTGGCTTTTCATCTCAATGGCTCGTGAACAAAAATGTTTCAAAAAATTGCATTTTTTTTTCATATATTGGTAAGGTAACGTTAAACAAGGTTTCAGAATTTTCAAAATTTTAAGCAAATTAAAAGAATTGGTACTTCAAGTTCAAAAGTTTAAGACTATTGTTAATAATATTTGTTCAACAACAAAAAAAATTCAAAATTTTATGTACACAAAAGGATGTTGCTTCAACATCAATTTTCCCTGATGCTCTACTTATTTGGCTGGAAACGAGTTTCAAAGAAAAAGAATAATCAGGAAAATGAAGCAAAGAAAAAAAAAAGTTATATTTTATTTAATTGAGCATTAAAAACAACTCAGGGAAAAATATTTTAAGTGTCTATTTTATATATGATCTTAAAAAGAATGATGAAAAGTTTTCTTCTGTATTATACTTTTGACCAGTTAAAGGCTAATTTTTGGTTTATTATATTAATTCTCTGTGATTGACTATAGAAAATAAACCTAAATCAAATATTCAATTTCATCTTATTTTTCCTTGCCTAGTCAAGATGTAGTACGAAATGGTACACATTACTTTGACAGTTGACAAACTCATAATCTTGATTTTTATTAGTAAAATCAATGTTTGATTTGGGTACTTGCGGATCATATTTTCACAACTACTTTTTTATTTCAACTTTAATACTTTATCTACTAAATGAGGTCATGGCTTATTTGTAGTACCAAACAATAGAAACATAGCTTTGACTAGATATATTAAGTAACAGATTGAACAAGAGCAATAGATGGATGTTGTTTTGTATCGTCAATTTTGACTAAGAACTTGCATAATTTGAGCCATTCCCATGGAAGTCAAAAGAAGGTTTGGTATGAGCTTTTCTAGGCCACTCATTTTTATGTGAACAGCCATATCTTCATGAGGTCACTATTAATGGATCATAAATTTTGTAATTGCAGCACATGGAGACAATATGTAACATAATTGGATCCACTTCTAAATTATTTTATTCACAATTGATATTGTTAAATATAGTAAAGTTGTAATGATCAAATACTCAAACCAAGGCTGAAAAGCAAAGTTATCTATGAGGAAAAGGACTAAAAGACAGATTTCCAATTAAATGTTGTTTTGTCATGGTATATGAAGAATGGCACACTGCAGGTGGCATCTAATTTGGCTATTTGTTTAGTTGTTCCAATCGTGAGTTCCATCCTAATGGTAAAGTTCTAAATGACAAACCCTCTCGTCCTTATCTCCTTTGCTTTTTTTTCTTTTTCTTTGGAGCAATGGAGTTGGTGAGTTTATTGAGTCGAAGGATGTAGAATTAATAGTTTAAATTTGAGCCTTAAACTCATAATTTTTGGTTAAATTTTTTTTTACTGTTCTCGTCTGAACATCGAATTAGTTCAGTACTAATAATCTCGAATATCCATAAAATTAAAAAAAATAGTCAAAAATTTATTTATGCGAGTGGGTGGACATAGTTAGCAATTCAATTAATTTAGCTTGACAATAATTATGTTTATTTATTTAAATATAATTTATTAAAGTAATACGATGATTAATAGTGTTATAGAATCGACGAAAGTTAATAGTTTCATGATTCCTGAGTTATTAATTTAATCATAGAAATACACTGATATTCTTTACATTTTGAATTATTTTAATGTTAGTAATTTTGAGCATAGGAGATTTTAAATGGATATCCTAAGAAAATACGGTTTTTTCTTAATCATATATTTGATTCCAATTAGATTGTATATATTAGCATTTTAATATTAAATTAGATGTGTATTCATTATTTTAAAAAAAATTAGTCATTAAAAATCTTTGCATATATATTAGATCATCCATATACTGTGTATTGGTTGAACAGAGCAATTTATGAAAGGGAAAGAGTTTTAAAAAGGAAGTACCTGCAACGTTGATGTTCTCAACAATGTAGAGGACATTGTCATAGTTGATCTCTCCCTTCCTTTCTGCGTCCAGTATGTAATCAATGGCACACTTGAGCTCCATCTTTGATCCCTTCTCATCCATCATCCTCCTGCCAAATCAATGCATGCACACAGATGAACTCAATCCTTGAGTTCATGGACAGAGTGTAATTATATGTGGGCAAGAATTGAATCGAATGCTCACTTCTTCTCCCTGACGAAGTGGTCGTCGAAGAGCTTGAGGCGCTTGTCCTTCAGCTCCTGGCACTTCCTGAGGTAGTTCCTCAAGAACGGCCGGAGGACGGGGATGAAGTCGCCGTAGTTGTACTCGAAGCTCTGCGCCAGGCGGCTGCGCTCGCCGTTGACGGCCTTGAGCTTGTTGTACAGCGGGTCGTCCTCGCTCTCGAACCGCCGGTCGAACATGATCCGGTACATGTTGTTGTACATGAGCAGCTGCAGCCGGGTGCGCAGGACGACGCCCTCGGAGGACGCCCTGGGGTTCTTCCGCACGTCCTCGACGACCAGGCGCGCCTCCTCCTCCCACCCCCGGCGGTTCTGCTGCACGACCTTGTTGGTGAAGAAGGGCACGGTCATGATCCGGCGCATCTTGCGCCAGTGGTCGCTGTAGACGGTGAACACCATGTCCTGCCCCTTGTCGGTGAAGATGTCGAAGACGACGTTCCGGGTGCGGGAGCCGAACTCGACGCCCTGCGTGTGGAGGACCTCGCGGGCGAGCTCCGGCGAGGAGATGGTGACGAGGTTGCGGACGCCCATGCGCAGGAGGAAGATGTGGCCGTACTTCTTGGCGAGGGCGGTGAGGTTGCGGTGGTTGAGGTCGTCGCCGATCTGGAGCCAGTTGCCGAAGATGGGGACGGGGACGGGACCTGGCGGGAGCTTGAAGCGCTTGCCGCGGAGCTTGGACACGACGATGGCGAGCGTGACCGCCGCGAACAGGGCCAAGAGGACCTTCTCCAGGAGGAGGAGATCCATGGTAGTGGTCACTGTGTTAGATGTCAACGTGGAAGGTATCAGAGGACCCAAGAGATGGGGAAAGGTGGTGATGGAGGATGAAGGCTGGAGAGTGGGAATTTATAGGCGAGTTGGCTTTCATAAAATAGTTGAATAGATGAGAGAGAGAGAGAGAGAGAGAGAGAGAGAAGAGAGATAGAGAGAGAGAGAGAGAGAGAGAGAG
>LTAE01003575.1:0-28742 GCA_001647135.1 Pontederia paniculata
TCGCCTTTCTAAATAAATAAGTCAGACTCGAAATTAAAATTTGGCTTTCTTATTTAAATAGACTTAACTCGTTAATATTAGACCTAACTTGTTAGCTTATAAGTCAACTTATATAATTAATATATATTATAAAGCTTAAAAATATTTAACATATGAGCCAAAATTATTAATAATTTTGATTTAAAAAAATCAAATGTAATATCGAAAGAGGTACAATAAGTCACTTTTATTCGAAATTATTATTAATTATACTGTGTTAGATATGTACAATGCTAAGGTGCACAATATTTTCTTTTTAATATTATAAATATAATTTAAAATATTATTTAATATATATTTATTAATTAATAAATATGACTTAATAAGCTATTAAGTTAGGTCAGGCTTCTTGAATTCAATAAATAAGTCAGGCCAAACTTAATTTGTAAGCCTATTATAGGCCTTTAACCTATCTCGTTTATTAGACTTCTTAAATAGGTCTGGCCTATTTAAGTGTTGGCCTAGCTCGGCTCGGCTCGTGTCCACCCCTACATAGGTTGTTTCTCAACTTTGCTTATTATGCACATTTAGTTCAATAACAGCTTGGGTAGGACTTTCTTTTACTATTCATATTCCTATATACGTAATAATAATAATGATAATTAAATTATTATTATTTTTTATTATCATTATTATTATTATTATTATTATTATGAAAAATAGAAGAGAGAGAAGAATAACCGCACAAAAAAAGATATAAAAATTAATAAAATTTACCCTTAATTAGAATACGTCGACGATGATTGAATTCTTTATTTGATGAAGAAGAAAAGCAATAAATGATACAAAATACATAATAACTCACATCTTAAGAAATTCTTAATGTAAAATATAAAATATAAACTCTCGTATGAGACAGTCGACTTCGTTGCCCTAATTATTCAAGAGGTTGTATTACATTAGATTCATATGAGTTTATTTCTAAATTAAGATTCAAATCATTAATAATAATAATAATAATAATAATAATAATAATAATAATAATAATAATAATAATAATAATAATAATAATAATAATAAAGGATTGGCACCCGATATTGTCACGATGATACTACTAGGAAGACCAATATCTTTTCTCGACTAAGAGAGAAGAGGTGAGGGGGTCACCATTTCTCTTAGCCATGAAATGCGGCGAGAGGGATGGTGACACCTAGGGATGGCACCCAAGCTGGGCATAATAAGGTTTATACCATCCTACCCTGCCCCTTGTTCTTGATCCTCATTCTTGGAGCGGAGATAATAGGCTCCACATTTTCACTCCCTGAATCCCCATGTGAACCCTGAATATTAAAAATAATATTTTTTTTATAAATAAGTATAATAAACATTTTAATTAACTGTAAAAAAATTACTTATAAAAAGTTATATATTTGATTAATTTATTCGAAATGGCATGCATTAAAGGATATTTATTTAAGCCTATTTAATAATAATTAGTTATATTAAAATATATAATTATTTATTTAATAGTTATAATATTAATATATTGGGATGAGAATCTGTGCCGGGTGGGAAAGGGATTCTCCGACCCATACCTAAAGTAATGATGAGGAGAGAAATCCTCTATCCTTATTTGGCGAAAATAAAAAAATTCAAATTTGGCAAAATGAAAGATGACCGACCAGGGGATTCTCTTTTTAATTTTTATTTTATTGTTTAATATGTTTAGATAATGTTGCGCTGATATGGTCGGATTATACGACTTTAATAATTACGGTTATTTTTATAAATCTTTCTTAAATTATAATAAAAATTCAGATTTAATCCTGAAGTATGAAATCAGGTAAAAGTAAGTCTAAATTGTTTTAATTGGACAATTTAATTCAATCATCTTATATTAAATTTATTCAAATTATTTTAATTTATTAAATTATTATTATTTTATCTTTCGAATTAAAAAAAGCTATCTGCTCTATCGTCTCTCTCGGGTCTCTTTCACTCTCCTCTCTCTCACATGTTCTCTTCTCTCTCCCGCTATCACTCCTCCCTAATAATTAAGTTGAAGAACTATATATAAAAAGATAGAAATACACTGAAGGAATAAAGTTGAAGGGTGGTACATACTCGTAAATTTAAGAATGATCAATGTCTCTCTTTATGGATCTCTCCCTCTCCAAATTTTTATTTTTGTATGAGCCTGAATGATATGGAGTAGACTTATCCAATTAGCTAAGATTCCACAACTGAGGAAAGATCCGCCAACACTATATGGACTTGCATTTGTGGGGCATTGATGGTAGTGCAAGTGACATGATGCCTACAAAATCAAATGTGAAGGACCGATTCTCCGAAACCGTTAATCGAAACAATGGCACGCTGTTCGCATATCCCATCAAACGGAAAGTGGCACGCGTTTATATTGATATGGAGTTAGAGTAGAAATGATTTTTTTGGAAAAACGGAATAGAGTGATGAAATTTTAGAAAATTTTATGTTGATATGGAGCTATACATATCACTCTAAATGAAATTCTAAAAACTGTAGTTATAATCAAAATCTTTTAATTGGATATATATTAAACATTACTCACCTACCCATCAGAATTATTAGTTTTAGTTTCAAGTACTCATTTTCCCCAAAAGATAATTACGTTACATATATATATATAATATATATATATATATATATATATATATATCGACATTTCTCAATTTATTTAAGATTATAATTTGTAAAACAAAGCTTTCCTAAAGTTCATAGAAGTATATGTAGACTAATTAAGACTGACTAATTCAAGTCCTACATACAGTGACTTGAATTGATCAATCTAAGCTGTGATCCACCATGGTCACTGATCGTGAGTCTAAGATAGGACTCACTGTCCATTATCTTTATGTTTTTCACATTACAGTTTTTCTTTATTCTCTACCACTTCAAAGTATATCTTACTTGAATTATTTCAGATATTACAATTTCTGTTGTTCTTGTATATAATATGCAATTGAGTGATGCTATATCCTCCTAACTCTTGCACAATTTTACACATTATAATTATATTAATTCTTAAGAGTATTTTAAGTATATGAGTATTAAGAAGATGTTAGAAGGATTGGATTAGGAGGATCTAATATTTTCCCATACAATTTATCTAGGGTTGTCCATCGGGTCCGACACTCTAGCCCAACCATACATTGGGAAGGGTACGTGTTGGAGAAAATTAAATACGATCCTACTTGATTACCCATTACTTTTATATTTTAGTTTTAGTATATTTCTAATCATTTCTAATTAATTTGTTCACTTAACATTTTTCTATCACTCTTTAGTATTATATAGATTAATACTTTATTCTATAATATTCTCCATCTTTTATTATTTTTGTGTTATGCTTTAATATTAAATAAATTAGCAAATTATACTTTAGTAATCTGAAAATTCAACCCATCCCAAACCAATTTAAATCAGTTTGGTTTAAAATTTATTTTCCCGTCTTATCCAACTATAAGTTTCCGGGTCAGATCATGTCAACAACCCTAGATTACCGACGATAAAAGTGAAAAAATTAAAAATATGAAACAAAATAAGATCAGATGATTTCTTTCTCGAACAGTTGTCCTTCCAACGGTATACTCCGAATGTTCAACAATTCAATTTTCTCGAAGATTTGCATTCAATATAGCCAAAAGTTCCAATCTTAAAACCATGTCATGTTTAATCTCTGCGAGGTATATTTCCTAAAACTTCTATCATATATATACGAGGATAACAGATCACATGAGATGTTTCAATGTAGAAATGATAAAGTGCAAAGGTAAGCCATGATCAGTACTCCTAAATAGAGAGGGGGCACCAAACTAAAACAACCCTACAACAATCATCAAGCTCAAACTTTTGTCATTGTGGGACAACCACTTTTACAACCTAAACTCCATATGTACATGCATGCATATACCTCCCTTGAAAATCTCAATTCCATGAACACTGCTTTAAAAGTCCAGTTATTCATCACAAAGACAAGCATGCAAAGCAAAACCATGCTTTAAGTCCAGTTGGAGTTGAAAGCTAAGCAAAATAGTTGACTGAAATGGACGAGTCATGTTAAAAGAGAGAAAGGATACATTAAAGTTGCATATAAAATAAAATAAAAATCAATGACTTTTTATCTCACGAAGAGAAAAGATGCATATTTAAGTACATTATCAATTCACTCACCTTAGGTACGTAGTAAATCCCTCTATATCTCAGAAATCCTATTACTGTCTAGGACATCCAAAAAGCACTCCAGATTACTCAATATGACGAAGATGAAACTAAGCATATACGCTTGGATTTCCTGCATGGAGATACTTTGCAATCAAGATCAATATACACCCAATAGTATATTGATTAATACATAATTTTCCCTAAATGTTGTGAGGTGCATAACATTCTAATTTCATTAGAAGTAATGCCTTTTGATGTTGTTCATTTTGAACGCACATAGTCCGCATGAGATTTTCTAGAATACGTCTTAGGAATCATATCCATCTATATTTCCAATGTCCATGTGGAATTTACTTAAATATCACCCTTTCAAGAACTCAACCTTATCAATTATCATTGAGGTTTGCATAACATATAATGACTTTTGATATTATGGCACTGTTTGAGAGGCGAGCGTTTGGTTCACTCGCTCCCCTCCCCCTCTCACAACAAACGCTTGGGAGGGAAGCGTTTTGTCCAAAACGGTGTCCTCCTAAAAATAGCTTATATGTAAGTTGTAACCGCTCGCACGACGAGTCTTTAGAGTTAACAAAAAATTATGTCCATTATATACTCAATATCTCTATCATATATTGACCGAGTGAAATTTGCATAAGTACCACAAAATATCAATCTTCCAAAATATTTTATATGAAAAATGTTGGCAAAGGCATCCCATGATTGAATCCCGAGTGAAGATTTTGGCTTTTGTATGCTGAATTAACATCTAAAAAAATGTTATATTCACAATGAAGAAAAGAGGTTATATATAAGGCTGTTTCTACGAATGTACTCTTATCCACGCTTACCAACAGCATGGCCCCTTCTAGGGATCTGTGCTTGGCCATTTTTCGACTTGAGAAATTCAAATCATTTTACCACTTCATCTAAGCACGCATGCTTTTACTCAAGATGTGGAAAAGCTGGCAGTAAGAAAAGCATATAGAACCAGAGCAGCTTTCAGGTTGTTTTTTTTTTTTTTAGAGGGTAAAGCCCAGTAATTCAATTTTATTCGTAATGAAAGTGTTACATCACATAAAGATATGAGTTATCTCACCCGACCACTCTTTCATCATGGCCCTAACCAGTGACACAATATTTTCGATATAACATCATTCTCCTTTAACAATACATTCATTTCGATGATACCAGATAGATCAAAAATATGCAAACTGAATTGCTCGACGACCTCGGAACATTTCGGTGATACCATATAGTGCCAAAAATATGTTGTTGATCATATATTTAACCACTCACCTCCTTCCAAACCCTTCTGGCAATCTGACATTTGAAAAAAAGATGTTCAATATCTTCCACTTAATTTTCACATAGAATGCAAAAAATATCACCCTCTAGGGCTCATCGTGATCTATATTATTTTGTTGGTAGTCATTGTCTTCTCAAAAGCTATACAAAAAATTTAATTCACAATGGAATCTTCAGCTTTCATATAGTCTACAATCCATGCGTAGCTTTGAGGTTGTTTGACGCTCAATGCAAGGACAAAACCATCATGAACAAATAGTCCTTGTGAAAGGATTAATCTCAGGTACATTGCAAAATGAAGAACTCAAGGTTAGCACCAAAGTCATCTACAAAGCCAGCAACTTGTGGATATCCACCAAAAGTGGGTCCAAGGACAACTACTCAGAGTAGGCTGGCAAAGATCAAATGCCATATGAGACAGCGGAATATAGAACCTGGAAATCTGCAGGATCGAGTTGACATCACCGAGCATTGACTCAGAGGCTGCTCATCTCATTATTAAAATTTATGCTTTTACCTTTATGGTGTTGTTGCTAATCATATATAATTTATCTTACCATATGCCTATCCCTCCTAAGTGAAGAGGAAACATATCAGTAATTCTTGTGTGATATTAACACAGAAAGCCTAAGCTTAATTAGTTCAAAAAAAGAAAATTCACCAAAAGATGAGCAAAGTTTAAATAGTCATCATATGATCAATTTATACCTCCAGGAAAGACACAATGGTATGCGTGCTTTTAGCCCGTGCAGTTCTTTTAGCTATGGCCCTAATATAAAGATGTGCTTCAAACATAGACACAAAGACAGAGGGAAAAAAAGTTTGGCTGACATATTTGGATAGCAGGAGTATGTTCCGGATTTAGGGACCGGAAGCTAGTAGTCCTGAGTTCGAATTCTGGAGTCGTCAATTTGGTCAGAGAAATATCGTTTCTGCTCTTTACCTCGACTCCGGATTAGTCAGATGCTAGTAGTTCTAAAAATCGAGGGCTCCGAGCGAGTAAAAAAAAAGAGATGAGGAAAAAAAAGGGAAAGGAAAAAGAGACGAGGGTTTTCAATAGGCAACTTGACCTGTAATCATCTCCATTAGTTCTTTCATGAAAACATTCCAAGGGCCTCTCCTCTTTGATCTTTTCCTAAAAGAGGGGGTCACGACATCACCAATTCTAATTTCTTTTCTGAAACACGCATGCATGCAATGCATGCGAGAATGTCATATGATTAACTACACCTCAATAAAGGAAAAGGGGAGGATGGAAAAAAGTAAAAAGTTTGCAAACGTTACATGTAACCAACTGGCTTGTTCTTTTGTGTTGTTAGAACGGAAACAAGCCCACATTTTTAACCAACTTGTTTGCATATTTGTTTCAAATATCATATTAATGTCCAACAATAATAAGGATAAAGATTCACCTTAAATTCATTATTCGTAATGTGCCAAATTGATTAATTTTATATGAATATTTTTCAATAGTGGAAGATCATTTACTTTCCCAATTAAGCATGTTAATTGGTTTCATTAATTATCAGATTATCTGCCCATTATATATGTTGTCATTTGAGAATCATAAAGAATCATCTTTGGACATTTGTAACGTGCAGGAGAGTACATAGTACTTTAATCTCATTATTTCTGTTGTACATCTTTACAAGTTACACAACATGGATTGTATTAGTGGGTTGCAAGTATTATATTTGTCCTCATGGCTTGGCTCGAGTATTTTTGTAAACGATTTCTTAATTTTTCTAGGATTCCACTTTGATCTCTTAATTTTAATTTATAACAAATAAGTCATTAATTTTAGTTTGTAACAAACAAATCACAAAACACCTGAGATAGCAAGTTTTCAATTTCTTATCCAAGTGTCAAACACATGATAAAGTCAAGTACGCAAGTGATTTTTGTCAATGACTTCCTAAATTTACGAGGATCTCAGTTTGATCCCTCAACTTTAGTTTGTAACATATTGATCCCCAAATTTACAACTTATTCATTAAAGTCCACTAAGATAGCATTCTTGTATACCTTATTACGTTTAGGATCTTCTCATTAGTTTTGTAAAAACTTATATTTTTCCATTTGTGACGATGACAAGATTTGATTACGAGATTTCTTCTATATTTTACTTTGAGTCCACTAATTGACTGAACCAACATAGTGTTGGAGCTTTTGTGCTTATAGTTCTACTAAGCAAGTGAAGTTGTGTGCATTAATGTACAATTATATTCTCATGAAAACTGTTTGTAAATCCATTAAGACACGGTATAAATCTTAACTTATCAAACCCTTCATTATTAAAACATTCAAGAGGATTATGTGTGCATACAAGTCATCCTTGGCTTATGAAGAAAAACTCTCACATCCACGGGAGACCTCTTTTTCATCTTAAACATCTTTTTTTATTTTTCAGATTGTGTATTTTTGTATTTTTATTATAACTTGCTTGCTCGACAATAATGTACATATTTATACTTGTTGTGTTCAGAATATTTAAATTTTATGTGAAGGGGGCATTCAATGAATAGATTGTAAAGTTGGAGAATTAATTTGCTACTATGGGAAAACATAAAGAATTTCTTGTATATTTTGTTTTCCACAATCTCCTATAGTCTCTTTTATATGGAGAAGATGACTCCTAGGATTTAATACATAACAAGGCAGGAAGTTAAATAAGTTAACAAACAGAATTAAGGAGAACCTAATAAGGTAAGGAAGCTAATCATTTCAATCAAGCTAAATATGTCAATACTCCTCCCCAAGTTGGAGCAAATACATCAACCATGCCCAACTTGTCCACGAGAAAGGAATGTCTCTTCTTCGAAGTGCCTTGGCGAAAATATCCGAAAGCTGAAGATCAATAGAAATGTGTGAAATAATAATTTTGTTTTGCTTGATAGCATCGCGAATGAAGTGACAGTCGACCTCAATATGCTTAGTGCGCTCATGGAATACTAGGTTGGAAGCAATATAAGTAGCAAATTTGTTGTCACAATATATTGGAATGTGAAGAAGGACAAAGATCCCAAGCTCCTTAAGGATGTAAGCCGTGTAAGTTCACATGTTGTTTGGGTCATGGCACAATACTTAGCTTCTGCACTGGATCGTGTGACAACAGTTTGCTTCTTACTACACCAAGTAACAAAATTGCCTCCAACAAAAGTAGCACAACCTGTAGTGGACCTTCTATCATTAGGAGATCTAACATAATCAACATCAGAATAGGCATAAACATTTAAGTGGTTCTTACGTGCATAGAAAAGTCCCTTGCTAGGAGACCTTTTAACATAACATAAAATCATCAACACATCTTGCCAATTGTCATAGGTTGGTTTGTCCATGTATTGACTAGCACGGCTCACAACATAACAAATGTCCGGGCGAGTAACAGTTAGGTATAGAAGTTTCCCAACAAGACTCCTATATCTAGTGACATCATCAAACTCAACATCATTAGAGGAAGAGCGTGTTTGTGGATCCGCTAGGCTAGAGGAGGCTTAGTGCCAAGCAAACCATCTTCCTCAAGGATATCTAGTGCATATCGTCGTTGGGTCAGGTGAAGACCACTAGAACTACAAACCACCTCTATGCCCAAAAAATAATGTAAAGGACCAAGGTTCTTAGTGACAAAAACACGTTGAAGAAAGAACTTGGTTTCTTGAATGCCCATTAAATCATCCCCTGTAAATACCATATCATCCACATACACAGCAAGAATAACAATGCCGGAAGGTTGATGCCGAACAAACACAGAATGATCAAATGAGATACGAGAGAAACCTAATGTAGCAATTTGAATAGAGAGGCGATCAAACCAGGCACGAGGACTCTGCTTCAATCCTTAAATCGCCTTATGTAATCGGCAAACATACTCCCCCTTAACCTCATAGCCAGGAAGTTGAGACATGTAAACTTCCTCTTGTAGATCCTCATAAAGGAACGCAATTTTAACATCCAATTGAAATAAGGACCAGTTATGATTAGCTGCAACAGCAAGAATGGTGTGAATAGATCCCATTCGAGCAATAGGAGAGAATGTCTCAAAATAATCCACTCCATAAGTTTGAGTGAAGCCTTTAGCAAAAAAACATGCCTTCAGTCTATCAATGAAGCCATCTGGATGATGATTGGTAGTAAAGACCCAACGACAAGCAACAAGAGTAACAACTCGGGGACATTTCACTAGAGATCATGTGCCACGAGATGAGAGCATCCAACTCATCATCCATAGCCTTTTTCCATCCAGGATCATGTAAAGTTGTGACGCAATGCTTTGGCACAATGATACTCATTAAAGCATCAACAAATTGTCGATCACAAACAGATAAGTTAGCAGTAGTAATATAACGGGATAGTGGATGTAGAGTACAAGAATGCACTAGCTTACGTAGAGCAAGCGGAAGGTCATCACTTAACCTAGGCAGAGGACCAGGAGAGCATCCGAAGTCAATGCAGGTGAAGGAACATAGGAGAGCATCTGAAGTCAATGTACGTGAGGGAACATAGTCATATTGGTCCGGAACCTGCAAATCAACATGAGAGTGGGTAAAGGAATAGAGTCAGACACTTGTCGTTCTCGTCGTTGATAGACACGAATAGGAGGTGGAAAAGTAAGAGGAATCTCCTGAACTGGATCAGTATAATAACTGGATTGCTTAAAGAAAGTGACATCGATAGATACATAATATCGACGACCTATGGGATCATAACAACGATACCCTTTTTGAGTTCTGGAATATCCTAAAAAGACACATTTGATTGAGTGAGGCGAAAGCTTGTTTGGAACATTAAATAAATGGACGAATGATGTGCAACCAAAAACTCGTAAAGTTAGAGGAAAAAGGGTATCATTTGGATAAAAAAAAGGGAGAAGGGTATACTGCCTTGTAACATAGCGGACAAACACACGATTGACCAAGTATGCAGTGGTAAGGACAACATCCCCCCAAAAGATCTTGGGCACTTGCATATGAACTAGAAGCGTACGTGCAATATCAAGGAGGTGACGTAACTTTCGTTCTGCTACACAATTTTGTTGAGATGTATAAGGACAAGAAGTCTGGTGAAGAGTGCCCTGATTAGCAAAAAATGTACAAAGGTCTTCTTGCATAAACTTTAGAGCATTGTCAGATTTAAAAACCTTGATAGGTCTAGAAAATGTAGATCTTATTTCAGCAAAAAGGTGTACAATAGTGAAATAAATTTCGGACCGATTCTTTATAAGAAAGACCCATGAAAGACGATTATAATCATCGATAAAGATAACAAAGTGTTTATGATTAGAAATAGTTCGTATGGGACAAGGTCCTCATACATCAACGTGAATTAGATCAAAAGCAGCAGGACGACGAGACTCATAACGTCTTGAAAAAGAAGTGCGGTGATGTTTTCCAAACTGGCAGGCCTCACATTCAAATTTCTTTAAGTGTTTAAGGTCAGGAAACATTTGAGCAAGCTTGGAAGCATATGGGTGTCCTAAACGACGATGCCAAAGAAGAGGATCAATGAAGACAAACACATTATGGGCAGTGACAACATCAGCATCAATGTAGTAGAGGTCATCCTTCTCATATCCCCCGCCAATCATTTGACTCGTCTGGATGTCCTGAAAATAACAAGTAACAGTATCAAATATAACCCGACAATTTAGTTGTTTACATAATTGACTCATAGAAGACAAGTTAATGGGAAATTCAGGTGCTCAATAAACATTCATTAAGTGGAGTTGAGATGATAAGTTAATGCTTCCAACTGTGGTGATAGGAGAATAGGCACCATTTGCCAGTCTAACTAAAGTAACACTCGTAGATGACTGAATGGAGGACAGAGGACTACCTTTACCAATCAAATGGTTTGAGGCACATGAGTCAATGATACATTGTGAGCCAGAGGCGGAGGCCGTGTTGGCAGCAGTACCTATGGAGAGAGCAAAACCAGCGGCAATACAGTTATCAGGATTGCCTAGAGAAGTAAAGGAAGAGGTACCATGTCAGAGCTGCATAAGTCGAGTGTAATCCACAAAAGATAATTGAATAGTGTGCAGTGTGGCCTGAGTAGGCAAATCAGCAATGGGTATGGTCTGTTGGGATAGAGCAGATTCAGACGAAGTAGAAGCTTGATTGGCTATGGGGGGTCGTCCAAACTTCGCCCAACATTTCTCAGAAATATGATTAGTTCTGTGGCAATGGATGCAGGGCCCCGATCTCCCCCTCTGGTATCACGACCACGATCACCTCGTCGCTCTCCATGACCAGTAGAGGCAATCAAAGCAAAGCTCTCTGCCAAAACACCATCTGAAGTAAAAGAAGCATTCAATTGTTGTAGCCTAGAAAAGACAATTTGCATTGATGGAATATAATTAGCTAAGAGAAATTGATCCCTTATTGTGTGATAACGTGGATCGAGACCTGCAAGGAACTTGTAAGTCTGTCACTCTGCTCGTTCTTCACTTTGCTTAGGACAACAAATTGGTTGAAAAACAGCAAGCTCATAAAAAAAAACCAGTCAACTGAGTGTAGTATTGTGCAAGGGACATATCACCTACCTTAGTGCTGCTCCGTGAACATGTTTGAGCCAAGTAGGACCACATATCTCTAGCAGTCTCCTTATAAAGAAGAGTAGAAGCAATATGCTGCTCAACACTATTGGTGAGCCAATTCATTACTTGGTAGTTGTCTTGTTCCCATATATAGAAATCATTGTCGATTTCCTCGAGAGGATCCTTAGTAAGGATGTAAAGTTTCTTTTGACCACCAACAAATACCTTGAATGTCCCAGACCATAAAACATAGTTTTCATCCCTTTTAATTTAATAAATGTACCCGGTAATAAAAAAGATTGACCAAATAATTTGTTTTCCATGGAACTCGGGCAAATATATATACCAAAGACGTGGAAGGGTCTGAAATATCACCTTGTGATCACAAAGTCGCTGCAAGGTACATAAAGTAATCATAAGTATCCAAATAGAACCACGAGGAGTTCTCAATATGCAACCACGAGGAGCTATAAAGGAAACCATATCATAAAGCCACAAGGAGCCATAAAACCACAAGGAGCATAAAAAAACTCATAAATAGAGCCGCTGGTGGGAACCTTATCACATGGGCAGGCACTATCACATTCCTAAGACTGCTGGATTGAACTGAGGAAGAGCTAGGATGACATCGTCTGCTAAGCCTAAAGAGTGGAAGACTTTGAAAAATAAAAACTTTGGTGGAATATCGAACTCCGATCTAAGATCGTCGCTCTAATACCATGTGGGAAAACAGGAAGAATTTCTTATATATTTAGTTTTTCTCAATCTCCTAAAGTCTCTTTTATATGGAGAAGATGACTCCTAGGGTTTAATACATAATAAGACAGGAAGTTAAATAAGTTAACAAACAAAATTAAAGAGAACCTAATAAGGTAAGGAAGCTAATCATATCAATCAAGTTAAATATGTCAATAGTTACAAACTAAAATTGGATGACTACAGTTAAATCTGAATTACAGGTCTGAGAAAATTGACCAATAACTGGAGATGACATACTAAATTTAAATTATGACTCAAATTTCTCATATACTGGGGCGAATCAAAATGAGGGTATGTATGTGAAGGTGTGACAAGATATGATGATTGAAAATCGTAACTCATTTGTGATCAAAAGACATCCATTGTAATTATACGACCAACTATGCATCAGGACCAACGCTATTGCTCGACATGATTAATATCAAAATAGGAGATGCAAGAAATTGTTAACACAAATGAATAAGAAAAATAAGCAAATTATGACTAGACAATAATATCAAATGTAAAAGAATGCATCTTGATAATACATATACGAGAACAATAAAGTGACGCCCATGGGAAATAGAGGCTAACTGTGGACTAGGATAACACACAATCATAAAGCCCCTTATTAGTGTACTAAAATTGTCATGAGAAATAAAGGAAAGTAAACGAGGAAAGACGTTACGAAGAATAATTATTTTCCCTTTTGTGATGGCAACACTAGGCAAATCGGTGCAGACGAATGACAATGAGGTTTGGCTTGTGTGGTGGCGAGCACGATAAAGAATGATGGTAGTGAATGCAGAAGCAGTATTGGGGCTATGGTTGCTCCTTAACTCTTTTATTTTTGCAAAAGAAAAAAATTAAAATTCTGAAATTGATATATTTCCTTTTTTTAACAGATTTTCCTCTCTCTCTCTCTCTCTCTCTCTCTCTCTCTCTCTATCTATCTCTCTCTCTCTCTCTCTTTACATAACCCTTTTCTACAACTTGATGCCAACAGTAAAATGAGTAAATAAAAAAAAAAGAAAACTTGATTGTCTTCCTTCACGAGTACTTGAAAAGGGATATTCAACGGTGGTGGACTCGGATGCGACGACAATGGTTTTTAGCGGCGAGTGAAACTACTCAACCAAAAAAACACAACTCGTCAACAATGTTGCTGGCAAGGTCACGAAGCAGGAGTTGCGTCGAGGTTGCAGTGCACCGGACGCATAACAAGGATCTGATGGAGACTAATGAAGTATATCTATATGGCGACTTCATAAATTACAACAACAAATTATGGATGATTAACATGCTATATCACTAAGGGTGTGATGATGATTATTTGAGCATGTTATGACAAATAACAAGGGTGTAAAATGAAATGGGTAGAAATAGAAGAAATTAGTAATAAATCTCTATGCACAATTACAATGGGCAAACCCACAACCTTCATTGTAGAATAATAGGTATCGAATCCATAGTCGGACGAAAACAACAATACTAAGTTACTAAGAGGTAATTGAGCAATTGAATTAAAGAAAATTGTAAGATCAGGAACTAAAGTCTGAAAATCAGAAATTGAACTAAACTAATTTTTAAAATTTTCAAGTTTTAGGGACAACTAAAAATGCTAAACAGTGAATAAGAATGTAGAACACTAATCTAATAATAAGAGAGATCTAAAGTTAGTCTTCGCTACATAAATGTTAAATAACTGGTTCAGAAACAATATCAGCAAGGTTAAAGATAGTGCATTAAAAAATTGGAAGGATAACAACTAACTGGTGGCGGTGTGCATTTGATTGCTCCTGCAATGTCGATTTCTCAGTGCTAGTTCTCACCCACAAAGAATCCACAGCCACAAGACAAGAACTCTTAAGGCTCCTTTTTAAATATAAGTGCCTAAAACTTCCTCATACCTCTTGGTTCCAAAAGGAATGATCTCTAAAATCACATCATCACAACTATCCGATCGAGTGCAAGGAATAACCAAGAAGCAGCTACCTTTCAGCTCACTACCCCACAGAAGCAACGTATTTTTGGATGGTGATTCGAGAATATCCTTCACTCAATTAGGAATGAACAACAATTTAATTTCTCAATCCTCACCGCCATTCTAAACTCTCAACACTCTAGAGACACTACATTGAAATATAACATGAGCATGAAAATCCAACTCTCTCATCAAACAAAAGGTGCATACAACCTTTCTTGCTATCCTCTCATATCAGCATAGAAAACCTTAAACAGTCTCTTATTTGGTATATATGTCGGCAAACAATAAAATAGTGACCTCTCGGTCTGTTGCTGCACTGGATTCCCCCTCTCTTGAGATGAATCAATCCTTATGGGTTAAACACATCAAAGAAAATAGAGCGACAAAAGTAAAACCTCTCAGCTGAAATCCATTCAAATAATTAAGCACACAAGAAACACAACACAAACAAAGAACAATAAAAAGGAAAACCTAATGCATTATCGGATTCAAATGAACCCAAAGATGAACTGACTACTAGAACATTCTATGCATAACACTAACTCAAAAGGAAATTAACTACTAAACTTCATTAGAAACATCAAACAACTAGGTTTCATCATCACAGAATAACAAAAGAGTTCTTCAATTTTTCCAGAACAATAGCTCCTCAGCAGCCTTTCACCCAGTTTTACTCCTCTTTCCAAATTTATCTCCAGCCAAAAGGAACTCCACACTCCTAAAGTTTTTGTCTCTTATATTTGTTTGTCCATACCTCAACACGTGTCTCCTGATGCCCTGAAGGAAGTTTCCACAAGGAATATTTCTATCAGAATGGTAGCTGAGCTGCTAGGGTTTCAGAAGTTTGTATTTTTCTCTAATGAAATGCTTAAGTGTGATAAGCAGGATGCACTATGCAGGGGTGTGAAATCAATCCACCAAAGAACCAGGCTCCTGGTTAAGCTCTTTTACAGCAGTACTTAAAATTAGAAAAGCATGATCAAGATTTAAAAGCTGTAACAGCCTGATTCTTATGAAGAAAATAAAAGTTTTGTAATGTTATCAACTTTTAAATTTACTGGGGGCATTCTTGTCTTTCTAATTAAACAATTGTAATATAATAATAATAATAATAATAATAATAATAATAAATGAATAAGAGAAAAAAATGAAATCAGCCAACCAAAATTATGACATGTGCATCTCATGAAAGAATATAACCTTCCATCTTTTGTCCCCTCCTCATTGGTTCATTTCTCTCTCTCACTCATTTTTTTCTCTCTCCTTTCCCCTACCTCAAGACAAGCAACAAAATAGGGCAGGGTTTTGACAATGTCTTCTCTCCGATGTGATCCGCCAGTGCCGGAGAGCTTTGCCGCATCAGAGCAGACCACAAGAACGAGCTCAGCAAGGCTAGTTCATCGAGATAGGTGTGAGGGACTTTTGTTCATGGTACGTCAGGCGGCTGAATTCTCCGGACACCCTCTTGTGCCCTCTCCGGTAAATCTTGGTTTCGTGAGTGGATGATTTAAATGTACGATCGATTTTTTATTCGGTCCTTGGAATGTCCAGTGTCCATCGTTGTTCCTCAGTTCAGACGATTGATGCCAAATGTGTTTGCTGACGACTTCCTTTAATTCCATGTTGCGGTGAGTACTCATGAGTGACAATGAGAGGTATTCAAATGCTATTGATTCTGGTACAAGTCTAATTTTGTTTTAATTCTTTGCTCATTAGCGCTGAGTTCCTTTACCTCAAACCACCAGTGGTCATCCATAAATCATGGGAGAGCTCCATTGGACAGATTCAAGTCTTTGGATAAAACTCTCTTTATAGATTCCTAACAAGGTGTGTAGTATAAATTTCTCCACATGATGAAACCATGTATGCTTCTAGGTTTGATTGAATTATAACAATGTTAATAGAGTTGTTAAGTTGAGTTAACATTACTTTTTTTTTTTTGAAAGAGGAAAGGATGACTACAAAGATTGGTAGTCATCCGTTTGTATTAAAATGAACGAAAAATGTACATGTGTATTGGGTAGGTTACATTAAAAGATGCAACTTCCCCAAAGATGTCAAAAGGATAAAACCAAAAGGACCAAAAAAAACCACAAATCCCCCCGTGAGTTAATATTACTAGATGACAATAGGATCTATAAGCTATCATAGAAAGTCAATCTGAGATGTTCTTGATAGCCACAAAAGGTAACCGGCTAATTATATTCAAGGTGTTACATTTTTAAGATGTGAACATAAATGCTGCCAAAGCTTAATGTGAACATGCTACCAGGAGAATTAATATGATAACTGTTACCTGGTATCCACAGGTGCTGAAAAAAAAAGGTTAATTAATTAGTATTTTAACTTAACTGGTACAATTAGAGAAATGAATAAGTAGGTGGTGATGTATGTAACCAGATGAAAGGAAAGTTGGGTGGAACAATTATTTTAATTTAATTTGTTGTTAGTAATCAAATTAATGTGGTAACGATACTGCTGGATGGTTAATTAGAGAAGTATAATGCCACAGTAATCAATATATTAATTGTATACTAATATGTAAGGATGTACCTAACTATGATGGAAGGTTTTGAGAATTAAGCTATGCTACTAGAATGACATATTTGGTGATGAAGTGTATATGGTGAAGATATGTAGCCACTTAATTAGTCATCGGGTCATGTTCATGACAAGTGTTAATAATTGAGTGCTAAATGAAACTTGTGTATAAATGTTTGTGTTTGATGAAACTATAATTGGAAAGCCTAAAATCTGATGTAACTAATTATAGATGTGTTAATATAGTTAATTAATAAATAGCTAAAGTGGTGTGTACTAAATTAAATGAAGGAAGAATAAAATAATGATTTTCAGAATTTAAGTAAATTAAATAAGTAGATTTGGAATAGTAATAAATGAAATTTATTAATTATGATTGACTAATTGTAGTTCCAAAAATGGATAAATTCAAATTTGTATTTATTAATAACAATTAAATCTAAAATGCAATTAAGTATTAGAATAAATATATGCATGAAATTAATAAATAAATGAGTTCACAAAATTAAATGGATTGTTGGAAAATGTAAATAAGGAAGGAATATGAATAATTCAAAAGAATTATAAGATATTATTAATTACTTTCCTAAAACCTGATAGTTATATGCATTAAGAGAACTTAAATTGGTAGTTGATCAGGTTATTCATATTGTGAATAGACTCGGACGTGGATGGCCTGACAAGGTCGAGCGATACCAAGGTGAGTGATCTTCCTGAAAATAACATTAACTCACATAGTCTCGTGCCGATACTAGACGTGTTTTCTATAATGTATGTAGCATGCATATGTTTGTTTGCATTCATATGTCATGGTTGAATGTGTGACATGTTATATACCAACTCATGCTAAAGATTCATGCAAGTAAATAACTACTCTTGATATGTGATTTTTATCGAGATGATTTTATGCGATTTTTTCACGGATTTGATGGATTTCAACAATTATATGGTTACAACACTTTAATAGATGTAAATTATGTTTTATCGAATTTAACATGTATATGCATTCATGACATAATATGCATATCATGTGAAAAATCACCTTGTGGTGGGATTTTTGGGAGACATCAGGTCTTGATCACCCTGAGTAGGTGCGGCAAATAATTTAGACCTACCATCCGGCAAACCTAGTTTAAAATACCGTCTAGTGTTATATAATACGATATGGCAAGCGGCACATCATAGACCAGGATGGAGGCAAAGCAGGCAGTCTGCGCAAATAACTCACTAAGGATTCTGCTTCAGTGGTCTAAGTGAGGAATCCTCTTTTGTCACTATTGTTTTTGTGACCTAAGAGGGGTAAATATTTTAAATATCATCCATGTGTTCTTGTTTGTGAGTTTCCAAATGTGGCTTTCGATCTTTTCGGTTTTCAAATATTTGTGGAAGTCGTTTATCATGTATCGAGCCACTATAGGATTGCCTATTACATAATAGTATTCAATCAAGAATAAAATGCATCTTCCTCGCATAACTATCCTGTATCGAGCCACTATAGGAGCACTATAGATGGATCCTTACAGTTCGACTCGAACCGAAAATTGAGACTGCTTGACAAGTGAATTCAAGGGAAGTTTCCAGAACAAAAAATTGTAAATCTAGTGAATTAGTTCAATTTGCTATTGCGACAAAGAGTAAGGTCATAATGCACATCTAACAGAAACAAGAGTTCAGTTTTATGGAAAAGAAAACCTACTTGCACCATTTGCCCTTTATATGATATGATATTTTACATCAAAATTTGTTAGGCTTCTTGAACAGAAAGAATATTTAACATAAGACTTTTTTTATTGTGTTAACGATAATCCATCATAAATATACAGAAGACACGCTATATTCGGTGTCAAGCGAACTAAGAAATCATTCGCAAGTGTAGTAAAATTGGTCTAAACTCCTTAGTAACGGAATTATAGGAGAAAAAAAAACGTAAAGATCGCAGACCTCCAGGACGCCGGCGAGGAAACTACGGTTCAGCTGCTGCTGCGCCCCGGAGAACCGCGTCCCAAAGTTTCTAGGGATTTGGTTCGTCGCCGCGCGGCTCTCCCCCTTCCACTTCCACCGCCCTTCGGCTCCCCAGTCTCGGACCTACAAATCTTCCATGGTTTCGAAGGTTCCAATGGGGATTCGAGAGGCCAATTTGATTCCGGAGTCGATACCGGCGATTCAGTCGTCGCCGGAGGTGATTCACCGGCGGCTTCCGCAATTTTCGCTTGGATGCAGGGGTTCAACGAGGGTTTTTGCTCCGGTTTGCACCCGGTTCGACTTGGGTTAACTATTAACATAACATATCAAATATTATTTGATAACGATGATCCTAAAATCACTAATTTAATTAGAATTTATCAAAATATTAAATTATCAAATATTAATAATTCGAAATATAACGAGTTATCATCGAAAAAATCAAATATTATTTGATGATATTAAGAAATGGCGATGAAAAGAAAACTTCGTAGTAAAAAAAAATATGTAGGTCATTTTCTTATAATAATCAAATTATTTTTTAAAAAATATAGTTTAATCAAATCAAATGAAGTATCATAAGAGTATATTCATTTTTTGTCATTTCATTAGGAAAATAAATTAACGAAAATCTAATTTTATTTTATTTGGAGGAAGAATAATTTATTAAAATGCACCGTTTGCGTATGTAAAATTAATTTTAAAATAGTTTTATTGCATAATAGAACCAAAGTAAATTCCAAAACTTTAATAGTCTAAGCTTCACAACCCTTGAAATAGCATTGTGTATTATGTAGATAAATTAGCTAAACAAATAAAATTATATTATAGTAAAACTTGTGAGTACAACACTCTTGGATGACACAGTCAACACTTAGAACCCCTACACAAGAATTCATTATGCACTCGCAACACTACTCAACAATCTTATGTGGACACCTTAGTGCTATGTTGCTTTGGGGCTACTTCACTAGATTTACTCACTCAATTGAATGTCTACTACTAGATGGACAAAGTTGAGATCTATACATCCTTATTTATAGGCTTGGACTATGATTTGCTAAGAAAGTCAAGACTTGTGTGGAAAAATCTAGATATAGATACTTCTAGATATTTTTTTAAAGAGAAGACTTGGACTTGCTAGATCACTCTAGAAGCTAAGTAGGTGCTAGAACTTTCTACACTCCCCTTTAGCATCGATTTAGTTTTCCTTTTATACACAACATCTTCTATTAGAGTCATATTTGCATATTTTGGATTTGATTTTCGTTGTCTACTTGACCTTCTTAATTCTTGAGAAGCCTCTTCAATCAATGGTTATTCCAATTGATTTGGTCGTTCTTCTTTTGGAGATATTTCATGTTCTCTAGTTTGCCATGGACTTATTTTCTTTCTTGATGATTTTGTTGATACTTCTCATTCTTCACGCTCTACATTAGATTGAGTTGCTTCTCTTGTCATCTCTTCTACCCGAGCTTGAATGTTTTCTTCAATATTATTTGAGTCAGATAATGTTACTTCCTTTGAAGGCCTCATGATGATGTTTCATCGAATATCACATTTCGGGAGATATTAATTATTCCACTTGTTGGATCACAACATCTCCAACCTTTTTGTGGTTTATCGTAACCAACGAATATGCAGCAGCGCAGTGCCTTTTTGTCGAACTTGCTACGAAATTGTCAGTAATAAAAACATAATAAAGACATCTGCATACTTGAAAATGACTTACCGTAGGCTTAATCTTCCATAGCTTCTCATATGAGGAGATAAATTCAAGCTTAGCTTGAGGTAACTGATAGTTGCTCATTTAGTCATATTTTCTAGTGTATATTAAGCATAAATTACATACATTTCATCAGCATAATCATGCATATTTCATATTTTATTTATTTTATTTTACTTAATGAGTCAGCATATACATAATGGGTATTTTTTATATGTCCAGGGGTTGTTGGATGCACGGTGGAGGATCAAAAGGAAAAATATGCTTCTTCACGGGTCATGACATTTGTCACGGGCCGTGATAACACAGGAGAGCTTCGGTCACGGCCGACTTCGAGATTTTCCCTCCCCGTCACGGGTCGTGACATGTATGTCACGGGCCGGTGACGACTTGAGCTATTGGTCGGTCACGACCACGTCGCGGACGTGACGCGCTTCAACGGATTATCATGGCCGTGACATGTATGTCACGGGCCATGACATGTGCATCATGTTCAGTCACGGCCGCGACACTTCTGTCACGGCCGTGACACTTCTGTCACGGGCCTTGATAGCGCCCAGAGTATGCCACCGTGCGGTCACGGCGGTGACAGAGTTTTCACGTGCCGTGACAATACCCTAGAATTTGAAGTGTTCGGTCACGACCATGACACATTTGTCACGGGCCGTGACAGTTTACGGGATTTTGTATTAAAATATATTTTTTAAGGGATTTTTCGACGGTTCTGATATCTTATCATGGACAAATTCTATCATCCCAAGGCCTCTCCATCCCTATATATAACACCCAAAATCCTAGAGGAAGGATGCTTGGAGCCTGGGAGAACTTAAAGAAGGAGACAAAGTGCTGCAGGATTGACGATCGTCAAGAAACCCAAGGTGTAATCATTCTGTGATATTTTTGTTGTATTTATTCCTGTATCTTCTCCTATCTATACAGAGGATGAACTCTCATCTTTTATATTTATTTTCTTCTGGAGGCTTTTTATTGTAAAAAGGGAAACTGAGAAACTCTAGATTTTGTTAATATCAATCTAAGTTAGTTTTCAATCTCTTGCGCATGCTTTGTTGGATTTCTTATGAAATATCTTCTTGGTTAATGAATTATGAATGAGTTATCATCTTGGATAAGAATGATTTATTTGTAAGACATTAGATCTAGAAAATATATTTACTCTTTATACATTGCATGTCACATTTGATGTCATCCTGGATAGGAATGTTGGATGTGAGATCTTTGGAATTATCATCTTGGATAGGAACGATCCATAGTTTAGATTTTACAAATTAATGCATTTTAAAATCCTAATAAGAGAGTTGTCATCTTGGATAAGGAATAATTATCTTATTAGATTTGATTTAGTAGATGAATTTCGGATAGGACATCTAAATTTCAGTAGAACCTAATTCTCTTGAGAAAGATTAAAAACCTAAATTGATTTATTAAAACTCAGATTTCTCTTATTTATTCATCTAAGTCCAGTGCTCAAGTCATCATTTTGACGCTTCATTGTTAGATCTTTACCATTATTTAATCTTTATTTTTATAATCAATAAATTCTTCAAAACCAATGTACCCCTCTCATTTAAAATATTGTGTTAGATATTGATAGAATAAATTCCTTGTGAGATCGACACTCTATTCACTTACTTTATTACTTGATTTATAATCAATAAATTCTTCAAAACCAATGTACCCCTCTCATTTAAAATATTGTGTTAGATATTGATAGAATAAATTCCTTGTGAGATCGACACTCTATTCACTTACTTTATTACTTGATACAACTAGTGCACTTGCTAGCAATTTTGTATGTATAATTAGCACGCATCAGTAACCTATTGATGACATGAGCATATGTCTTCATGCGCTCCACCTAGAATCGTGGAGGCACATTCTTATCATGTAACATGCTTCTGCAAGTCTCTGCCAAGTGACGATTCTTCTTTTCAGCCACATCATTTTGTTGTGGTATGTTTAGACAAGTCAATTGACGCCGTATATGGCATGCTCGAAGATACTGAGAAAACTTCTCTGATGTATACTCTCCTCCATTGTCTGTACGTAAGCATTGAATCTTCTTACCAATCTCTTTCTCAATCATTTCTTTGAATTCCCTAAATTTATTCAATGCTTCAGACTTCTCCTTCATTAAGTTCACCCAGACGTACCTTGAAAAGTCATCAATGAAGGTGATCATATAGCGAAATCCATGAATAGATGATTGCTTCACATGTTCGAAAATTTCATAGTGCACTAACTCAAATGACGCCTTAGCTATGAACTTTGACTCCTTGTAAGGCAGTTGATGTGCCTTACCAAATTGACATCTTGCACAAATAATGTCTTCTCAAACATCTAGACAAGGAAGTCCTTTTACCATAGACTTCTTCATCATTGTCTTCAACCGATGATAGCTCACATGTCTGAGTCTTGCATGCCAAAGGTCAGTTGTTTCATTTTTGCTTGTCTTGTCTATGTATGCTTCTTGAGCAAACAATACATAGACCGACTCTAATCTCCTTCCTTCCCAAATTGGTGGACTAGTAGGCCTCAGGTCGCGATAGACTTTAACATCCTTTGGCCCAAAAACCACATAATTGCCAGAAGAAGTAGGTTGTGATATTGACAATAAGTTCTTGGACATATTCAGCACGTGATAAACATGACCGAGCTCCACCTGGCGTGCTCCAAAGTGGGGAACTATTGTCGTCTTACAAACATGAGTAATTGACAATCGAGTGTTATTAGTAGTGACCATCATATGTTCTCCTTTGTACTCAGATATGTTTTAAAACTTCTCCTCGTCTCATGTCATATGATTTGAGCAACCAGAGTCAATTATCCAATCATTTAGATAGTTAATACCTTTGTTATAGGTTGCGATGAGTGCAACTTCTTCAAAAGGTTCTTCGACGCTACACATTGCAAGTTCCATTGGTTCTTCAATTCCTCGTTCTTCTTCAAGATCGATAGTGACTTCTTCATTTTCATAGGACGCTTCAAGATCCCGTTCTTCTTCGCTTCCATTGCCGTGATAAGTGACAACATTTCCCTCTTCACGTTTGTGCCAGCAGTCGCGTGCATAATGACCTTTCTTCCCGCAATTGTAACATCAAATATCTTGTCGATGAGGTCTGATCTTCTCTTGATCTTCTTTATTTGAACTTCGGTGAGCTCCCCCTCATTTTGTGCCTCTGCCTCGTCTGGTTCTGTGCCAACCTTGCATAGTCCTTTTTGTCTTTTTCCATTGTTGTTGCACTTCCTTACGACTAAAACATTCTCTTCATCTTTTATCAAGCATCTAAATAATTGTACATCTAGATCTTCTTGGTTGGCTAAGATGTTTAACAACTCTGTTAAAGTTGGTTCTTGAGCCCAACCTCTAATAACAATGATGAGGCTATTGAATTTCGGATGCAAACCATGAATAATAATTCTACGCATCCTTGTTTCACTAATTGCATTTTGGTGATCTAATTTGACAATGTCATCACAAATAGTTTTGATTTTGGAAAAGTATTGACTCACCGACATGTCCCCTTGTCTAATGGAGATTAAATCATTCCCCAATCGTTGCAACTTTGCATCATTCTTCTTCATGAAGAATGTAGTTAAGGTGTCCGAGGCCTCATTGGGTGTCTCCTTATCATTGATCTTTTGAAGGAACATCCTCCACTGATGCAGTTAGCACGTACATGACTTTCCCGATTTTGCACTCCCATTTCTTTAGTTCTTCAACATTTGTAGGTCGTGTAGCTTCATTTCCGCCAAAGATGCTCCAAAGATTGGGCCCATTTGAATAATAGTGCACACGAATACTCCCAGTATTATAATTAGTATGGTTAAGCTTTTACATGGAGCTTACCGAGGATCCAAAGTCTGCCATATGACTTGGTGAACTCCTCGATGTCACTGAAGTAAGTGAGCTTATAGATTTTTCCCTTAACGATCCTCGTCCTACTTGCTCCAACAAAAGCTTCTCGTGGCTTCTTGCACCGTCTTGAACCGACAGAGTCTCCACGTAACTTGATCTTGCAAAATCTCGAACTAGCGGAATCTCCCCACGGGTCAACCTGCTCTGATACCACTTGTAGAGAAATTAACTAAACAAATGGAATTGTATTATAGTAAAAATTGTGAGTACAACACTCTTGGATGACACAGCCAACACTTAGAACTCCCACACAAGAATTCACTATGCACTCACAACACTACTCAACACTCTTATATGTGGACACCTTAGTGCTATGTTGCTTTGGGACTACTTCACTAGATTCACTCACTCACTTGAATGTCTACTACTAGATGGATAAAATTGGGATCCATACATCCCTATTTATAGGCTTGGACTATGACTTGCTAAGAAAGCTAAAACTTGTGTGGAAAAATCTAAATATAAATACTTCTAGATATTTTTCTAAAGAGAAGCCTTGGACTTGCTAGATCACTCTAGAAACTAAGTAGGTGCTAGAACTTTCTACATACTAATGATACATATATACAAAAATCATTCAGATGAGAATATTATCGACGAAAATAATTTTAGTGACAAAGTTTTTCAAGTTATCAAACACCCGAAATGAAAGAAAGAAAAAGAACTGTTGTCCTCAGCCTAATCAAACAACCTAGAAGGAAAAATAATTAAAAAAAGGTCTGAGTTTCACAAGCAACTTTCTAAGTTTCCATCAATAATAATATAAAATTGCGAACAAAGAAGAAAAAACAGTTGCATTAATAATGAATACTAAGAATCAATTATCTATGTTTGTTTGTCAAAATTTTAATGTGGACCATTAGCTGAAAGCAACAAGTCACCCAGTGAACAGATAACATCGTGAAATTGTCTCCACGGAAGGGTGGACATTGTCTGGCCACGCATATCTTGATCAAAATTTAGACATAACCACTTAACAAGGTACATATTGAACAACTTCACAGAGATAGATAGATAGATAGATAAATAGATAGATAGATAAAAAGAAAGAGAGGGAGGGAGGAAGAGAGAGAGAGAATGAAGGGGGAAGGCAAAGGAAATGTCTGTGTGACTGGTGCAGGAGGATTTATAGCATCATGGCTGGTTAAGATCCTCCTCTCCAATGGCTACAAGGTGCATGGAACAGTCAGGGATTCAGGTAAAACTACTGAATTATATAATATATATATATAATATAAATACTATATTCTTTCTTAAATGAAAAAAAAATCACTCATCTCGATCGTCCAACAAGTTTTTTTTTCTGTACATGAGTTCATCAAAGTAAACTATGTATCTGCACTTTTTTTTACACTAACTCACAGGTTTAAATAGTTTAACACACCAAGTTGCAGTGTTCTTTCCATTACTTATTGTGTATAAGGTTGTGGTGGACCTTTAAAATTTGCGTTTGTATGTTTTCAGAGAATTGATTGATCATATGCATTTACTATAATATATAAATAAGATGATTCAGATTGGAAGCTAAATACGTTTTTGCTACTCTATTAAGCTTATACAAGGTGCATGGAACAGTCAGGAATCCAGGTAAAATTAAACTATATATATATTCTTATTAAATGGAAAAAAAATCATTCATCTCGATCGTCCGACATTTTTTTCTGTGCATGACTTCATGAAGGTAAATTATCTGCATTTATTTAGCACTGACTCATAGGTTTATATGGTTTTAGACACCAAGTTACAGTGTTCTTTCCTTTAAGATGTGTAAAAGGTTGTGGTGGGCTTTTAAATTTTGCGTTTGCATATTTTTAGAGATTTAACTGATCATATGCATTTTCTATAATATATAAATCAGATTGAATGCGTTTTTGCTACTTTATTAAGCTTATAAAATAAAATCATTGGATACTTGATGATTACTTTAAATGCAGTGTTAGAACATAGATAATACACTAACCAAATTTTGAATGTTGATACTATTTATTCAGAACGAGCTCCTTAGTTATCCAAAAATTTGTTTGCAGGTGATCCAAAGAATGCCCATCTGCATACTTTTGCAGAGGCACCACAAAATCTTGAGCTCTTCAATGCAGACTTGCTTGACTACACAAGTTTAGCAGCTGCCATTGCAGGATGTGAAGGAGTTTTCCATGTGGCAAGTCCTATCCCCAAAGGCACTGTGCTTGATCCTCAGGCAAGATAACATCACATATTATGGTGATAAATGCTGCTGTTGTTGAATTAAGTTTCTTAATTATTTGTTTTCAGTTAACTTTCTGTTTGCATGATGGCCCTAACAGTTGGAACTGATCAATCCTGCAATCGAGGGTACCATGAATGTACTCAAGGCATGTAGTGAAGCAAAAGTACAGAGGTTGGTACTCGTTTCATCCGTTGCTGCTGTGAACTACAACCCAAATTGGCCAAGTGATAGAGTGCAGGATGAGGACTGTTGGTCAGACAGAGAATTCTGCATCAAGATTAAAGTAACCGCATCATCTTAATTTTTTTTATTTTCAGAATCTTACTTATCTGAATTCTGCATCAAGGTTCTTTCTATTTTCCATTTGTTCCTCTATTTCTTCCTTCTGATGTTACTCTTACAGTTTAATACAAAGCCAAATAGTTCATGCCAACGTTATGTTGAATCGACAATGAAGTTACTGAAGTCTGAAACAGGTAACTCCAATATATGTTTTGCAGAACTGGTATTGCCTTTCTAAGATACTGGCAGAAGAGGCAGCATGGAGTTATGCTAACAAAAATGGACTTGATCTGATTACTGTTTGTCCATCCGTTGTGGTCGGTCCTTTGCTGCAGCCTACAGTGAACATTAGCAGCATGTACCTTTTGTACGTCATTAAAGGTTAGTGATAGAGAATTTGGAGTGAGAGAGTGTGTGTGTCCTGGCAGCTTGTACATTTGCAAATCTGAAGTGTATTTAATTCAACGTGAGCATTGCAGGAGGCCCTGATCAGCTGATGAACATAGTCTGGAACTTCGTTGATGTTCGCGATGTCGCTGAAGCATTGCTTCTGGTTTACGAGAAGCCAGAAGCATCAGGAAGATACATTTGCGCTCCTCACACTTGCAATGTCAAGGACATGATAGGCATGCTAAAGAGGAAGTATCCCCAATACGATTACCACAGCGAGTAATTGAGCAAGCTTCACAGTCTGTTCTTCTTGTTTCTCATGGATGATCACATTTCTGAATAAAATTTAACTGTTTGCTTTTGATGGCATGCAGGCTCATCGAAGTAGAACCAAGCCCTGCAATGTCCGCTGAAAAGTTGAAGGCTTTGGGTTGGCGTTGCAGGACACTTGAAGAAGTATTTACTGATGCTATTGAATACTATCAAAAGGCTGGTCTTTTGGATGAACACGAAGGTCATTCCATTCATCTTCCTCCATTTCTGAAACCATAAAGAATGGAATTTTGAGAAACAGAATAAGAGCTTGAGAACAAACATTTTTCTGTGATTTATGTATTGTTCCAAGTAATATTTTCTAGTAAAATTTATGTTAGTCCCACCATGTGGATAAGAGAAAATTATTTTATGCAGTTTGAATTCAGAATTTTTTTTGGAGGTTAAGTCTAGAACTTCATCGGTGTTCAGAATTATTAGCACTCGACTATTCCGATATTTGGACAGGAGCGACGAAGATAAATCCTAAAATCTCTCAACTCCAAGATACATATTTGCTAAATATAAGCTGACCAACCATTCCACGAAATCTAAATAATTAGGAATATATATATATATATATATATATATATATATATATATATATATATATATAATAATTTTTATTTTTTTTTTTTT
>LTAE01003576.1:2279-13132 GCA_001647135.1 Pontederia paniculata
CCCCCCTCCCTCCCTCCCAAAGTTGGTTTCGGCAGCAGAAGGTCAACCAAGGTTGTGCACGAAAGCACCTAGTCATGAGTTATCTGAGTTGCAGACGAACCACCAGTATCCACAATTTTAGGACCACCATTAGCAGCACAATTTGCATTAATCCTCACATAGTCCTAGTCAGGCGACACCCACAGCTTCTGAGTCACTTGCTTTGCTTGCATGGTAACTGCAGGGTGTCTTGGAGATCCTGCATGAAGACCTGCGCCATGATGATTGAGTTCTTTGATAATTACCTAGTCTGATGTGAATTCCATGTCCAGAAGAAGAAGGGTTGTATCAATGAGGTTTAGTTAAGAGTATAAGTTCTGGGATAGTATTCATCTCTATTTAACTGGAGATTTGAGAGATATTTATAAAGTGTGTTTGACAATTGTCTTATGTGGCTATGGGTTAAGGTTATGTATGATGTTTGAATATCATGCTGTCAGCACTGATCTATTTTGTTTTCTGGTGCAGGGTGGTCTTACAGCAACAGATGTTTTTGCTGTTGAATGGATTCAAACTGGGGCTATTCATTATGGAACAACTGTTTCATACTTCGGTTTTCTAAGTGATGGTAATTTGTTTTGCCATAACTTATATTACTTATACCATTGTTCACCTTTTTGCACTGTTTCACCCATAATTGTACATTTTTGTTCATGTTTTTCCTATGATTGTAATATTAGACAAATCATGATAAATAAGTAGCAATATTTTTCTTTGCATACAACTCCCTTAAACCAAAGTTATGGAAGAGTTATTAAGTATTTTAAGGAAATTCAGTAAAGCATCTTTTAACTGAGTAATATAAGGCACTTTTTTGCCTTTCTGAATATTAAACTTAGTATATGAGTTATGATGTATTTTAACTTTTGTTTTCTGTTTGTAGTGCTGGAGCTCTCAGAGAAATATCAAAAGCGTTTTGGTCCACTACGCTATTTTGTTGCAGGTTTCCTCAAATTTATCTGCTTGCCGAAATACAATTTTGACTTGGAATATCTTCCCATGACAAAGGAGGTAGGAGATTCTAAGGGAAATATTTTAGAAAATCAAGACAAAATTGGTACATCAGATTTTTATTCAGACGTATTTCGGAGGTCGAGAACAGAAAGCCTCCAAAGAGCTTCTAGCTTTTCCAGTATAGATTCCATTATGACCCCGAGCAGAATTTCTGGTGGTGGTGACATGGACAATACAAGCGGCACAGTTGCAAGCAATGAACCATCTGAGTTTGTCCGAGGTCTTAATCCTAAGATTAAACGATTATCTTTAGGGAGACACAATGTAGTTACTGAACCGGATGAAGTCATTCACCCACAATCTCACCTTACTGCAAATCTTAATGGGCCAAGGACAAGGTCAAAGTCAAAGACAGATAAAGCTTGGTCTGGGCTAACTGTTAATGATTCTAGGACTTCTTGGGCAGCCACCTCATTGTACGACAAAGAAGACATTTCGTCTACTATATCTGATCCTGGACCTGTATGGGACTCAGAACCAAAATGGGATGCAGAGCCAAAGTGGGACACAGAGCCTACTTGGGAAGCGGAGAATCCTATTGAGCTTCCAGACCCTTCTGATGATATAGAGTTAGGAACAAAGAAAGAACTTGTTCCAAGCTTAGAGGACAAATGGGTTGTTAAGAAGGGTCAATTTCTTGGTATCTTGGTGTGCAACCATTCATGCAGAACTGTTCAAAGTTTAAGTTCTCAAGTGGTTGCACCAAAAGCGGAACATGATGATAACAGTTTGGATTTGCTAGTGATCAATGGAAGTGGGAAACTGCGATTATTAAAGTTCTTCATTCTCTTGCAGTTTGGTCAGCATCTTTCTCTGCCTTATGTCGATTATGTTAAGGTAGGGCAGTTTCTTTCTCCCTTTATATGCGTCTTTGCTGTTAAAATCAGAATTCTGTCTCCTGCTTGATTACTACCATATTGAGTTAGTCTCTGGCCATTATGGAATTATTATTCTCCTTAATAATGACAAATGGGAGGGTCTTTATATCCATTATATATCTATTATTTGTGCTGTATTTTGAATGCTAACAAATGTTTTAAGGTGTTTGATTTGAGTGTTAAAACTGACTGCATCAGTCATCACTTTTAAATGCTTCATGTTTCAAAGTTGGTGGTCTTGTTTCCTTATCTGTTTGTGAAGATTTCAGGGAAGTTTTAATCTGTTTAATTGTATGGAAACCTATTTTTTTTTAGTGAAGATTAAGGTTAATATCATGCATGGCAAACCATCTTCCTTTTTATCATTAATCTGCAATCAACTTTCTTGTGCTGGCTAATTCTGCACCATTACTGCCTCCACTGATGTATTTACTTTAAGCAAAGCATGAGGTTGTGTTGTCAAATTTTCGTGGATATAAATTTTAAGCTTTTCATTAGGTCTGTTTTTGTTAACCAGTTATTAGTTTATATTTGTTATTCGATGTTTCTTATTGAGCTAGTAACATGGATATTGTAGGTAAAATCTGTCAAGATTAGACCTGGACGAGACACTCACAATGGATGCGGAATTGATGGGGAGCTGCTTCATGTAAAAGAACAAGTAAGGTGTTCCTTGCTTCCGGATCAATGCCAACTGATTGGTCGCCCTGTCAGAAATCGTTTACAGAAGCTCTAACCTGTGAGTGTTGCTTGCAATTTTGGGATTGTGCCCTGATTTTTCTTATGGCAATTGATACATGTGGTAGTGGATTTAAAGAACATTCTCATCTCGAGCATGTGGGAGAAGCAGCCTTGTCGATGACATGAGGTCCTTGCATTATTTGAGCATCGTCTTTTCGGCACTTTTTGAGTGATCATTTTTGCTATTATTCTATAGACTCTTCTGCTCTATTTTCTTTCTGTCCTTTTTTTGTTCTTTTGGACAGATGGTGGTACCATTTAGAATTTCATTTTATGCACCTGTATTATATGCCCATATCAAGTATCACTTTCGATTTTGTTTTGTACAGAGAGAGTGCGTTCAGGACCCTCTAATCATAAATAAAATATATTATTGATTTTCTGTTATGTTGATCTCTTGATGTTCATGTCTGCCGTGACATTATTGATTGGTTCAATTGGCCGGCTAATTCATAATTCAATGGCAATACGAGACTTGAATGAAAGTGTAGAAGGGGTTTGAAACTTCGTATTCTTTTAGGGGCGATAGATTATCGATTATTTAATTTAAAATTTTAAAGATCCATCATATTATCTCATTTGATTGCATCGATAATTTTACTTTTTTAATAATTTAAATTATCATTTTATTGATAATGGCTGTGTTTGGGGTTACGCTGCCCTCCCCCAGCGGGTTTGTCAGCTGCTGTCCTCCCCAAACAGAGCCAATGAAGATAGTACTCATAAAATGTGTCTTTTCAAATTATTAATATGATGAAATATATTTTGATAAAATTATTTTTTTAATTAAAAATTTAAAATACTTATATTTATTACAAAATAATATTATTATTAGTTTCTCTAGAATTATTTTACAAAAATTGATAATATAAATTTCATATATTTTATCCAAGCTCATTTTTTTTATTTTTATCATTTTGTTTATGTTAGTAAAGTTCAACATTTTCAAAATATTTTAGTAATTTTTTATTTAATAATTTAAGTTATTTATTTTTATCAAAGATATTATTAATAATTTATAAAATAATAATTTATTTAATAGTAATCAAATTATCGATTAATAAAAATAGGAATATGCGCGACCCATAAATTTTTAGATGTATACACAATAATCCACATAAATATGAAATTAGATTAAATAAAAAAATAGAATGATTTTAGCGAGCATAACTAGAAATGCTACCCGTAAAATAATAATACCAAAATTCGATAAAAAATTATTTCAAGAAGGTAAAATCATAATTAAATTAGTCAAAGATTTTTACCTACATAATGTTGCTATACGGGACACATGATAATGATCCTTGATATAGCTTTTCACTAAATCGGGCATAAAAGTTCACGCAATGATTTCATCCTTCATTTGTTGAAAGAACAAGTGAAAACAAAATGCGTAGAAATAATTTTTTTATCTATTTAATCTTTGACCTTGAATCAAATATAAATTAATCAATTCATTATTTTAGGTCTTCTTTTTTGTTTGGACCACATAGGAACGGCCAAGTCGGTCGTTAATATTTTCTTTAAAAAGGGAATTATCTATGTTGTACACATTAAACTTGAATTCACCATACATATGTACAATCAAAATTAGGTATAAACATATAGTATATATGTATTTTATAGATATAAAATTACATTGATTAAGAATATGTTAATATCAGACTTAATTCATATATATATATATATATATATATATATATATTTATTTATTTATTTATAATGAGTCGCGTATAATTTTTTCACAAGAACATGTAGTATTAGCGAGAAATATTGTTGACTCAAATCAATTATAAAACATATGGAGTCTGCAAATTTTACCACGCATATAATTTAAAGTTTTACCAATGGACGATATATATAATTTAAGAGATCTTGAATTTAATTTGCGTGAACGATCTTAAATTCACATACGGGTTTTTTTAATTTTTTTTGTTAGGCTTATGAGCAATTGGAAAAGTCAGACCTATCTGGTCTTCCTCTTTGGAAGCCGCAGCAGGTGGGGACAAGGCACCCAATTCAACATCACAACACGGGGGAACAAGGGCGTGGTGCAATGGCTCACCCCTCGACTTGAGCACCGAGAGGTCTCCAGTTCGAATCCCACCGTGGGACTTATGTGCCCCTTTATTTTCAGTATTTCCTTTCAATGTATTAGGCCATAGGCCTCCCTTTGTAATCGAAAAAAAAAAAACATCACAACACGGCCCACTGAAGCTTAAGAAAGAGGACACTTGAAAAAAGAAGGTAATAAAGAGGCAGGACAGCGTTATTTATGTGCATCCTTACAAAGTAAACAAAAGGAAAAGCTTCATGTCCAAACGCAATGAATCTAACACCGGAAAGCGAGGCAGCATTTAACGCTCCCTCCAAGCCAAACTGGCATCTTTGAGATACAGTTCTTAATCAACACAAAGGTTATAAAAATTTGTGAAAGATTTTATTAAAATCATAAAAATTATATGAATTAGATGATCCGATAGAAAGTTAAATATAAGAAGATAATAAAATAAACTATAAAAAATTAAAATTTTGATAAGGTTGTTGGCATCATATATATCCATATGCACTCAAGTCTCCTTCTCTCCGAGCATGCAAGCTTTGACTATATACCTTCCTTCAATCAAGCTTCATTCCTGTAACAAGAACCAGGCTTTTCCACAGCTTTTCTTTCCATCGGACAAATGGACAATAGTTCTTATAGGTGCGAGAAGGGAACGCTTTCCTAAGAAATGCGAGGTTTTGGGATTCTGAGCTAAGAGAGAGAGAGAGTCGTAATAGCGTGTATATATATATATATATATATAGTCTAGAGAATGATACTATTAGATAGAGAAATATTAAATTATTATAACACTCATATCTTTAAAAAATTAATAAAATTATATTGTGAGAGGATAGCAGAAAAATTAAGAAAATAATTAGTATTTTCTGAATTCATATTAAGATTTCGAGCTTTTACAATTTATGTTACAATATTTTTTATATTTTATTTTTTATTTTAAATCTAAATCTTAAGTTCTTTATGATATTTTTTAAATTTTTTTATGATTTTTATCTGATCATCATAAATTTTCACTTATAATTTTAAGTAAGATTTCAATCTTAACTACTTAGATATGATGAGCGAGGTCTGCTCAATATCCGATTTGATCGTAGCTTGGTACTGTTACTGGAATTTCTCGGTGTGCTGTGCAGCCTGTGCTATTAGGAAAGTATAATATAATGTACCATTCTGAAAGGATGAAAAATGTAATAATGCCAATGTAGTGATTTAGTATAGCTTCGAGAGAAAACGTTTTATGCATAAATAAGAACGATAACTTGGGAAATTCCACTGGAATTCCGTTGGTACTTGATCTTAATTTATATAAGCAAATTGAAAAGAGAATTGTAAATCGTCTACTGATCATCCTTAGTTGTCCTCTTATTTGAATTATTAACGCCTTATTTTACAAATATAAAGTACAAGTACCAAATGATAGATTTCTACTGTTTGGGAGTCAAATTGACTGTTAAGGTGTGTCCCTTCACTGTTACTTTGCTTCCTTGCATGTCTCTCCGTAAAATATCAGATTATATCAATTTGGTTGCAATGTACTCGGTCGGAAATTTGAAGTGTACTTGTAACATTTCCAATTAATTGGATCGAGTTATCTGGAACCTGTGAGGCCATACATGCAGCTGTATCATTCATGTCCATTATTGTGCATCACCTAACTTTTCTTATGACACTTGTACCAAAATAAACTTTCATATGACACCATCCTACTGCAGTACAAATCCATCTTCTTCATTTTTCTCTGTTAAATGTGACGATTTTTTGTATCTTAAATTTTAGATCTGCATGGTATGGTCCTTAGCGTCTTTTCCGACATAAACAGACCATAAAAAATTATCTCTCGTTCAGTGGCCAACCAGACTTTTTAGGCGGTGTGTGCACAAAATATCATATAAATTATAAAAAAATATTAGTATAAATTAAACAGAAAAATAAAATTTAACTTCGAGTTAACTTAATGTATGTTAGAAGATATCCAAAATATATAAAAAAAGGCCAAGTATTGTGCGGTCGTTAGCAAGCTTACTTAATGTTAATACTTAACATAGAGTTACACAAGGTAAGCTACAACTATTGATTGATTGATTGTACTTGGTTGTATATCCTCCTTTTTCCATAAAGTGACCGACGCGCTTAGTGATTGAGGAGACCTAGATGTAGGGCACTCTACAGCTTCCTCGGAAAAAGACCATGAGTGAGTTTGTTCTTCATAACATCAAAGATCTTTGAGGTCAGATTCAGAGGCGGGATACGGGCTCATTAGCCCTAGTTTCATTTAAGTGCTAGCGTCCCATCCCAACGTTGTTGTACTTTACTTGACTCTCCCCCGCTTGCTGCTCGCCTCAGCCAGACGTGGCTTATGTAGTGGTCGGCATTCCTACGTGCTCCGACTTCTTGGGCCCCCACTGGAGATGAGATGATGGGTAACCCTTGGAAACTGTCGTGACGCTTTGGGTGACGAAGGTTACCGGGGTGACGGTTTATGGATGGATTCCGTGGGCCTCCCTCCAACTCAATCAATATCAAAAACATGTCGTGACCATGACGGACAAAGCCGTAGTGCGCTAGCGCGCCCTGTTGTTTTTNCCGACTTCTTGGGCCCCCACTGGAGATGAGATGATGGGTAACCCTTGGAAACTGTCGTGACGCTTTGGGTGACGAAGGTTACCGGGGTGACGGTTTATGGATGGATTCCGTGGGCCTCCCTCCAACTCAATCAATATCAAAAACATGTCGTGACCATGACGGACAAAGCCGTAGTGCGCTAGCGCGCCCTGTTGTTTTTCAGCTTGGTTGACTTTGTAAGAAAAGATAGTTGGTTGAGGGGCTTCATTGATTAGTAAACCTACGGTGCGCTAGCGCGCCATTGTTTGTTTTGTACAGAATTCTTCTGTAAAAATAATCTATATTTTATATTAATGTGTCGTCTATTAGAAAGACATACATCGAATAATTTCATACATTTTTTATCAAATACGATGCACTTTGAAATTCGTGCGAGTCGACACTCAAAACGAATAGCATCATATATAATATTAGATCTTTTGTGTTATGGTGTCCAAAAGACCCGATTATTTTGGATCGGTCCCATTTGAATTTTTGAATATTTTTGAATCGGAACTGAGTCTGAGTTTAAGAAAACTCGAATTTAGTCTTGACCCGATTATCTTATATACAGTATATAAATATATGATAAAATATATATGTATGTAATATATATATATATATTATTTTATATTTTCTTTTAAATATTTAATATATAAATTAATTTTATTACTAATGCATAATAAAAAATGAGTTTATAGTTACTAATAATTAATATTAATAGATATTAGATTTTTTTAATTTATTTTAATATAACAAAAAAATAAAATTGAGTTAACCGGATCATCTCGATTTTATGAAAAAAATAGAGGTGCTCCCTACTTAAGTAGGGAGCACCATGCTACCTACGGTTTTAACCGTAGGATCTTTAATCTACGGTGACTTGATTTAGGAGAGAGAAAAAAAAGTAAGAGAGAGAAAATTCAATATTCATCGGAGATTTAACATTCTACGGTTGATGATGTAGGCAACATGGTGCTTCTTATTTAACTAGGGAGCACCTACATTGAACTCCAATTTTATTCTCAATTAAACCGCGACGACCTGATCTCAAATTCGAACCCACGATCAAAATCGGATAAAAGATTATCCGATTCTGAACCCGATGTTGCTCAACTATACTCACAATAGAAATGTTAGAGCGTATAGTCATATATAGGAACATTGATCTTGAGGAGCGTTCCGCCTTAGAGGGAGCACTCACGCAAGCAGGTGTGGACGAAGAGGAAGCGAGAATATCAGCTTGAGTAACGCAAACATTGGTGAGAATCCAATGCCCCAAAAATCTAAGGGTTCCTCCGCAAGGTTCACCGCGAACTCCGGTTAGATTCAGGCATGATACACTTTTTATTTATTGGGAGAACCAAAGTACTCTCTTGTGGATCCATGAAACAACTCTCAGAAATCTTTTTTCCCTTTGAAAGATACATGAGTGAAACAATCAATCTATTAATATTGGAAGACCAAAAAGATTTCGCCAATACACTTTTAAGATAAAAATATTAATTGAACTTGTGATATTATATTAATTAGAACTTTTTTTTGTATCAATTAGAACTTTTGCTGATGTTTAAAATACGAGAGGATAAGAATTTAAGCTCAAAAATTTTGCGGAGAGACAACCCACACATATATAAAAAAATTTAGAATTCTATTTTCAACCTTCAAACTTACATTTTAACTGAAAAAAAACAGAAATTACTTGTTGTAGCGGTTATAGTGCCACAAAGAGCATCAAAATTAAGGCCAGTCGGTCTTCAGTAAACTGCACGCGCTGCATGTGGTGCATTGTATCGCGATGGTACAGAAGTCAATTGTTCAAATTTATATCTTTTGAAACGAACAAAAAGGTACAAGTCCAAGTTCAAACCTCATTTTGACTCACCATTGCATGCAAAGTAGGTTTTTTTATGTTAGGGACCGACATTTGTCGAACAAATGACTTGAACAAGGTTTTTCTACTTTGAAATCATTTAATTATCATATTTTTCTGCGTTCGTGAGCTTAATCCAAGAGAAAAAAAAATAAAAATATGCAAAATGCAAATGGAATTTAAAATGAGTAGTGTAAGCATCATGCTTTTCTTTTCATTAACTACCTTTGGACTGTATATAATAAAAAAATACTAATCCGTGACCTACATTTAGTTTTTTCTCCAAATCTTTCTCAGAAACAAATAAGAGTTATGACCCTAGTACATAAAAAATTGTAAAGTCCCTGAGACTTTCTTGATCTATGTGTGTCAAAATTTTGTCAATTTTTTTTTATCAAAGGTTGTCAAACAACTAATAGTTTGGTCACAAGCATTTGAATAAGGAGAAGTTAGTGATGAAATATACACAACGAAGACAAAAGAAAACAAGAAAACCATGTGTATAAGATTCCAATATTAATAAATTGAACAAAATTTATTTTTGATGAACATAACATTTATGATAATAAAAAAAGAAAATATGTAGTGCACTTATACGATACTTTATGTAGTTGTGAGTAATATGTATATTTTTTTTGAACGATAAGTGTCATTACTTTATCGTGTAACCCCATAAAAAAAAGGGAAAAATGAATGTATAGTGCACTTATATATAAAGTGTTGACACATTTTGTACAAATGACTAATGATCATATTATTTTGTACAGAAAGTGTCATTACTTTTTGATACGCTATATGTGGTACATTAAAAGTTTGCTACATATTCCTTGTGTCCTAAAAAATATATATAAGTTGTTAGAAGATCGATCAATCTATTATAATGAGGTTATTTTCATAAACTTCCCTCGAATTATTGTGAAAATTCATATCTAACATTGATATATAAAATCGAGCAGAATTAGATCTGAATTTTTTCAATTAGATAATTTAGTTCAATAATTTAGTATTAATTTTAATTTATCAAATTACTTATTTATCCTTCTAATTAAAAAAATATCATTCTAATTTATGCAGAGGGAGTTGAGAGCGAAAGAGAGAAGAATGAAAGAGAGAGGAGAGAGATAGAATAATTTTTTAATTAGAAGGGTAAAATAATAATTTAATAAATTAAAATAATTTTAATATCAGATTATTAAACTAAATTGTCTAATTGAAAAAAGCTCAGACCTAATTTTGTCCAATTTTATATATCAAGTTAGATCTAAATACGATAGTTCTAGAAAAGTTTATGAAAATAATCCATTATAATGGGCATAATATAATAGTAGCCTCCAAAATAAAATATTGAGTAAAAAATATGACTTAGGGCCTGTTTGGTTAGAGGTAAAAGGAGGGTAAAGGAGGGGAAGGAAAAGAAGGTTAATCGATTAACTTCGTTTGGTTGTGTTTTTAATCGAGGGAAATTGAGGGGAATGTCTCATCCATTTACCTCCATTCCCCTCCAAATGTCCATTTTTCTTTCAACCCCAAATTGGGGTGGAAAGGAGGGAAAAGAAATATTTAAACTACACTTCCAATTTTATCCATATGTAATTCAAATTTATAAACACATACATTATGATATATTCATCAAAGAAAAATT
>LTAE01003576.1:16102-36665 GCA_001647135.1 Pontederia paniculata
AATATATATATATATATATATATATATATATATATATATATATATGACATGGTCTATCTTGTTTCATGGATATTCTTTTGCGCCAACCGCATGGAGTCTTCATGTATTGATCCAAGTATGCAACTCTAGGCAGCTTGCTGTCATATAGTGTAATGCCAAAACAACTCAGAAAGTTCCTATTGTTTGATTTCAGTTGAATTAGTTACTTATTCATTGCTAATCTTATTATGATTAATTAGCTTCAGACTTCACCATGGAGAGGAGTCCAGTGTTGGGTTAAATCGCATTCCCGTTGCTACCTGATCAAAAGCGCCGTGGATCATTTACTTTTCATGTTGCAGTTGTAAGAATCCAAGGCAAGGCCAAGAATTTAGTCTCACATGATAAAAAAATGAAAGTGGTCATGAGTTTATAAGTGACCACCTTCTTCATCATTCAAGACGCATTTTAAATTCGTGCGGACCATGGACCCAAAGCGAATAATTTTTTGAATGGGATTATGGGCGTTACAAATTGGTATCAGAGCCAACCTCACGTGCTCATTTGAATCATGTGAGAATACTCAACTAGGCCAAGGATTTAATTCCACATGATCAAAACACGGAGGTGATCATGTGGTTATAAGTGATCAACGTGTTTTAAATTCGTGTGGGTCATGAGTCCAAAGCAAATAATTTTTTGAATGAGTTTGAGAACGTTACAAATGTTGTATTCTATATGAAGAATTATTGCCTCACCTCCTTGTCTCCTACAACAAATTAATCTGTTCCTGCAGGAGTCGTTTTGGCGCCCGCGAAAGAGAACTACAGCCGGGGCGATACATTGCAGTATGAAGCACAGTATATACAAGTTTAGTTTACGGTGAAGGGCCATTTGTTTTACTACTTGATTAATTTCATTTGTGAAGGAGTTAATTGACTAATCTTGCTTAAGAAGGGCGTCTGATTCTAATGATGTATTTATCAGATTTCGAACATAGTTCTACTACCTTCGGTATTCCAACTCGGATAATATTATCTCTACTCTATTTGTCTGATCTTTATTTAGGAATTAAAAGAGGAACAAACACTCTGTGACTGTATTTCTTTTCAACCTGTGAAGACCATCTTCCTGTATGTAATTTGCACTCGATCTTAGTAGTTATGTTGACTGCAACAAAGATTGTGCACGAGTATCTAGGAAAGCTATCTTTGGTGATTCTGGTGATAAAATCATCAGTTTTGAATGATTAATAACTTTTGGCTCACTTTTTCAGTGCCACTGGTTGGAACGATCTAACTATAAATCAGTGCTATCTCAGCTGAGCATACTTTTCATGCTCGGTATCTAGAACTTGTTAACAATATACTTTCTAAGAGAAGAAGGAAGAGTGCACTTTGAAAGTGCGATTGAGCACTACAATTTTTTTAAGGAAAAATATGATAAGTATATATAGCATGTCTATATTATACTATTAATGCACATATATTGAAACTTTCTTGTTTTCTTTTTGCTTTTTGTTGTAAGCCATAAACTATTTACTGAACAGAATATTAAAATAAAATTAAGATAAAGTAGTAGTTCTGGAAATAAGATTCTCAAATCTTTACTCAGACTCAAACTTTATGTTGAGAATGAAAATTAGAGCGAGCTAACAATCACTTGATAACCATGTAAAGAAGAGTGTTGCTATATTCTCTTTTTTTCTTCTCAAAACAAGATCATCTTAACCTCTCACAGATAATTTTATCAACCATGTAAAAACTAGGAACTTCAGACATCTTTAGTAAACGACTTCAGGTCTACAAGGCAACATGCAAGAAAAAGAAATCCTTGCATTAACAGTATAAATATGATGTCCAGTGCATTCTAAACCTATAACAGAAATCTTCTACTCTGGCACCATTTGCATATTATTTCTGATTCCCATGAGGGAGATAGAAGATGCCATGATATCGTGCCGTAGCAACAGCCAAATACACCTTGAATAAGTTCATCCTATTCACTCACTACAGGTTCCGATGTATTCCACAAGGTTAACGACCTACCAGGTTTCACAATATGGTAACAGCAGAGCTCAGTCAACATGAAAAGCACAGTGAGTACACGGAAGAAAAAAAACTCACCAAGTATATGTCATTGCATGACATATAATACTATTATTCAGGTTAAAAGACAAATACTTGTAAAAAAAATTACTTTTTTGCTTCATCATACTCTGCCTCTGGTGTTTGATCGCCACCCGATGAACCACCGGAACCTGAGCCACTGGAACCTCCCGACATGTGCTGTCCAATCTTTGACACGGCCTTGTTAGCTGCATCAAGCTTTGCCTTTATGCTATCAATATTATCCCCTTCCATCTCTTTCCGCAGATCTGACACTGCAGACTCTATCTCAGAGGCGACCTCAGCTGGTATCTTGTCCCTGTACTCATTCAAGCTTTTTTCTATACTGTATATTGTTGTATCAGCAGTGTTCCTGATGTCGATTAGAGCCTTCCTCTCCTGGTCTTTCTGAGCATGCAGTTCAGCTTCCTTCACCATTTTCTGAATCTCATCCTCAGATAGTCCACCTGAAGAGCGAATAGTAATTTGCTGTTCCTTTCCTGTGGTTTTATCTTTTGCTGAGACTGTTACTATTCCGTTGGCATCTATATCAAATGTAACCTCAATCTGTGGCATGCCCCTAGGAGCTGGAGGGATGCCGACAAGGTCAAACTCCCCCAGAAGCTTGTTATCTGCAGCCATTTCACGCTCTCCTTGCAACACCCTAATGCCAACCTGGGTTTGGTTGTCAGCAGCAGTAGAGAACACCTGATAAATTACATTCCAAGAACACTATATCAGATGCAATGTTCCCCTATAATATAAATATTTGAGAGATCAATTTATATATAGTGTAGTCTGAGGACTTGTTTCTAATGTTATGAGCAACTACAGCAACATATTAAAGGTTATTGCCACTTTGCCAGCATGAATTAATAGTAATGAATGAAAAAATGTTAAGATCTTGTCAACCTAATGCATGTGAGACTATTTAACACATAAAGATAACATGATATATCGCATTTGACAATCAGATCATTAGCAAGGCTGCAGAACGGAAATAACTTACAAAGCATAAAAGTACTGCTGTCACATGCATATGAGTAAAAATCATAAAAACTTCGACCCAATACTTCTAAGACAATTAATAACAGCACTTGCAGATTATCAAATCTTTTGCAGTGCATGGAAACTGTTTCTTGTAGTATGACTAAGAGAAAAACAGAAATTGTCATGTTCTTTGACTGCTTATAGTAACAAATAGTGAGATGTAAAGATTGACCACCGGCAGGGATGACCATTAAGATTACATATGTGCTTTAAGCAGAAAGCAATAAAAACGAGGTAGAAGTAGAGGCATAAGAAAAAAAATACAACCTCTTAAAACAGTACATTGCAGTCGTAAATACAATTATATTACCTGACTTTTCTTTGTAGGAATTGTTGTATTCCTGTTGATCAATCTGGTGAATATTCCACCAAGGGTCTCAATGCCAAGAGACAAGGGAGTGACATCCAAAAGAAGAAGCTCCTTAACATCTCCGCGGAGAATGCCACCCTGTAATGCTGCCCCCAATGCGACAGCCTCATCTGGATTGACTCCTTTGCTGGGGCTCTTGCCAAAGATCTCAGCAACAACTTCTTGGATTTTTGGAACCCTGGTCATCCCACCAACAAGAAGAACCTCATCAACATCTTTGGCAGACACTGAAGCATCCTTTAGACAATTCTTGCATGGTTCTTTAGTCCTTTCAATCAGATTATTCACCAAAGTTTCAAACTTGGATCTGGTTAGTGTGATATTCATGTGTTTTGCCCCTGATGCATCAGCTGTAATGAATGGAAGATTGATGTCGGTCTGGGATGTTGATGAAAGCTCAATCTTGGCTTTCTCAGCAGCCTCCCGGAGCCTCTGTAGTGCCAACCTATCCTTTGAAAGATCTATACCCTCAGATTGTTTGAACTCATTTAATAAAAACTCTACCAGTACATTGTCAAAATCCTCACCACCCAAGAATGTGTCACCATTTGTTGCCTTAACCTAAAAAAAGAAGGAAAACTTGTCATTCAACAATTTTTAGAACCACCATGGATCAATTGTCAATGATATTAAAATAATACACTAGCAGTTGCGAAAAGACAACACACCTCAAAGACACCATTAGATATCTCCAAGATTGAGATATCAAATGTTCCTCCACCAAGATCATAAACAGCTATGAGGCCTTCTTTGTTATTCATCCCGTAAGACAATGCTGCGGCAGTGGGCTCATTAATAATTCTAAGTACCTCAAGTCCTGCAATTCTGCCAGCATCTTTTGTAGCCTGCCGCTGAGCATCATTGAAATAAGCTGGAACTGTGATGACTGCCTTGGAAACTGATTTCCCGAGGTAAGCTTCAGCAGTTTCCTTCATTTTGGTTAAAACAAAAGCGCCAATTTGACTTGGTGAATATTGTTGTCCATTTACTTCAACCCATGCATCACCATTAGGAGCCTTGACAATCTTGTATGGGACCATCTTCATCTCCTTTTGTGTTTGGGGATCATCAAAACGACGCCCTATTAGTCTCTTTGTTCCATACACAGTATTTGTTGGGTTGGTAACAGCCTGACGTTTAGCTGGAGTCCCGACAAGAAGTTCTGACTTGGGAGTCAAAGCAACAACAGATGGTGTAGTTCGAGCTCCTTCAGCATTCTCTATTACTTTAGGGTTCTGCAGAAGATAAAACAGAAAGTTTGGTCAGCATAGAAGTTGACAGGTTAACGAGTACTAACATGACTCAAGTTAAAATCTAACCTTTCCCTCCATAACAGCCAAACAGGAATTCGTTGTTCCCAAATCAATTCCAATGACATCATTTCCAGCTGGCTTCGAGCTAATCTCAGTTGCAGAGGATGTCCAATGGAAGAAGGCATCATAAGGAACAAAGTTAACATTTAGGCCTTTATAGACTTGGCTAAATAGTACTAATTTAGAAGGTTAGAGATATACCTAAATGTTCTAGCCAAAGGAGCCCATTTATAGGACCCATGGGAACCAGCCCAAAAGCTTTTAGTATTGCCAGTAAAGAACTGCACATAAAAGAAGCAGATTGCCAAATCATTCTTCATAACTTAGCAAGGCCGGCACTTTTAAGCAGAAACTACAGAATAATGACACACTTTTAACTATCATTGCTATGCTAAAGAACGCTCTTTAAAATAGCCGACATATTCACCTTACAATTTGCATTAGTCCATAAAAAATTGTAATTTCAACGCAGTAAAAAATATGTCTACCAAATATATCTTCATTTAAGGGATTAACAAGAACAACTGCTGTACAATTTTATGTGTTGAACGTATTAAGAACCAAAATAAGACTCAATAATTTGAAATAAGGATAAATTCAACCAAAATAAATGGAACCACTCGAGATAGAAAACAGAAACTGACAAATATTAGTACAATTCGAACACCAGGTCCCCGACGCCTCTCTCTATATCAATTATAGGATGCAAAAAAGAAAAATTGTAACAGCAACAATTAGCAATATATTAAAGCAGTCTACCAATTACTCCATCCAAAATCATTAAAAAGGAATTATTACAATTAACGAAACGCATAACTCCGGACCGTAACCACTACAGAGAGAACAAAGACATCGGGCAAAGGGGAAGAAGAAAGAAGAAAGAAGAAAGAAGAAAGAGAAGAAGCTAACAGATCTCAGAGGAGAGGAGACGGCGGCGGCAACTTCTCGCTGGCGAAGAGCTCTCAGCACCGCCGAGGTCGCCATTTTCGAAGGTTCTGTCACAAAGCCTCACTCGCCGCAGCGAAATGTGAAGGCAACCGGCAGCCTCACTCCACTCCTTTCTATCGATCACATGATGGGCCGTCTCGTAACGGTGTTCCGGCCCATAATAAAACGGATCGTATTGACCCTTCAATCGAACCCAATAATTCAAACCCTTATCGTAATATTCTCATTTACAAAAAGAAATTAGCTAAGGTGTAAGTAATACACCGAATATATATGTGATTGATAAAAATAAATAAAAAATATAAATTATTTATTTTTATTCATATATTTTAATTTTAATTATTTAAATAATATAATATATCTTACTTAGGTACACTTTCATTAAATTTTTTACAAAATTAATTCTGATCTACATAATTTAGCTCAGTTGTTTAAAATAAATGAGTTAAGTGAATTTTTAGATTCAAATTTTAATAATATTGTTGGAAAAAAAAATGAACTTTTAATATTTATAATTTGTTGCTAATAGCCATGAATCCTTTTCAGGCAATACAAAAACTTAATTCCGATCAAAATTGTTGATATTTTTCTCTTTTTTTAAAGTGAAAAAAATCTAAGTATTCATTCAGCAGCCGAAATTTCACCTACTACTCCGATTACTATTTTAAAAATATATATATACATATTTGGTTGTGTTATAAACCGTATTTTGATTAATTTCATAATCATATCATAATACACGGAGAGATAGTGTCCGTATAATTAATAAGTTAATTGATTTTTTTGTCACAATCATGCGACAATCAAGACCCAATTAGTCAGTGAATCCAAAAATAAAATAATTCATAATATCAGCAGTTGAGTGATTAAGATGGAAGATTGCTTTCACCTCCTAAGAATATTGTTTTAAATTTCGTAGGTAAGAAAAATTATTTAGAAATTAATAATTTATACTGATTGACCCCAAAAGAGTTCATAAAATGTCAAATTAACTTTAAAAATATGGTTTTGTAGTGTTTGACTTGATAAAATGAGCATCCCACACCGCACACGCTTTCTATAGTTCGACATATTTTAATGCGAAGCTGATCAAAACCATCATGCATATAATTATTTTATTCTATCAGTTACATAGTAAATATGTCGCAATCACGATCCAACAATTGTTATGATAAATCATGATCAACTCTTTTACCCAACGGTTATATATCTTCTACTTTACTACTTGAACGTTAAATTAATTCCACTATCAACTCATGTTAAGTTAAATGATAACTTAGGATTTCATGGACTATCTACAAATTTAACAAATACTTTGGTCACCTAAACAAAATTAAAACTTTTCACTGAAGTTATGGTGTAGAATCCTTATTGCATCCAAGATATTATTCGCATACTCCACAATTTTTTCAACATACATTTTTAAAAGTTAATAAATTTATTTATTTATTTACATAATATTTTTGTTGTGTCTTGCCTCCATGATATATGATTAAGTGTCAAGCACAATTTGACATGCCTATTTCGAGTGAACACATTCATAATATTATATATATATATAATATTGAAACATCAGGTGAGATTATATATGTCCAGTAGCATATATTGTGAGGAAGTAGATGTTTAGTGCAAAAACAGAAGAGTATTTTAAATTTTAAAATAAGAAAAGATAATTTTTTTAAAAAAAAAAAGTAAAAAATGTCATTAAAATATATTATTTCAAACGAGAAAAGGCATCATGAGTGGTCAAGGTCTCCTCTCTCTGTGGCCCCACCACCGTGTTGCTCTTTTGTGGGTTTTTTAAAGTCCGTCACATGCTATCAAGCAATCAACACATGTTTCCTTCTACGCGTACACCGCACAAAAATAAAAAAAATTCTTCATAAAAAACTCCAAAAAATACATAAAAAAGTAAAACTTATGTAAGAAAAACTGAAAAATAGACTCGTATTTGTTGAAGCCCAATTCACAAAATTACGCAGCCCAACTTTTATACCTTTTTTGTGTTTATAACAAGGGAAGGAGTATTCATAGTAGTCTCTACAGGGAGTGAGAAGAAAAAAAGTACCGGTGGTTGTGGAACTGGTGGTTGGAGGGGGCGCCGGCGGTGGCGGAGGAGGAAAGAAAGGGGGCGGCGACTGGGTGATGGTCGGAGAGCGATCGATGAGGGTTTGGAGCTGGTTGGAGAACGGGATCGGAGGTTTCTTCGGGTGGGCGGCGAGTGTAGGCGGTGGCGGCGGCGACGGAGCTTGGATCTGGGTCACAAACGGCGAGGGAAGCTTCGGGCGGTGGCATGCCGGCGTAGCGGTGGGCGTGACGGCCATGGCCGGACTCGCCTTGGCTGCCACCATAGTCGTGTCCTCCCGTAGGTAAAACCGGCCACCGAGAGAAGCTCCGCCCTTTTTTTTTCTGCCCACGTCTTCACATAAAATTCGGATCTTTAGAAGATATTAGATAAGGAGTTCTGTAGATGAAAGCTCTCCGACGATCCCATACCTCGTCCTCTTCCTCGTCCTCACCGTCTTCGTCATCGCCCAAGTCGTCATGGACTCACTTGAGATCGCTCCTCGTTGTCGCCTCCTCACCAGTTCCCGATCGGTGAGTCCACTTCTTGGCCCCTTTGTTTGCAGTTCGTTTTGTTCTTTGCTTTCGCTTTGTTACCTTCCTTTTCCTTCCGCGCGCTTGGAGTTGTTTAGATCAACTTCCACTGTTACTTTCAGCTTAAGCATTTGGCTTAATGATTGGGAGAATGATAGGATAGTAAATCGTGTTAGTTAAGTTCCAATTTTTCGTCAAAGAAATTTGTTTCCGGGTCTTCGTTGGTTATCTCACTAGTTCTTTTGATCCGCTTGTTAGTAGTACAGATGAATACATTAGAAAACTGTTCTTTCATTTTCTCATAGTGCCTTCGATCTCTTGCTTCTGTGTTCTGAGCACAATGACTGATGATGCGGCTTAAGTTCTCTGTTGTAAAGTGTCCTTCTCCCACTCAGAGCTAGGTTTCATATAAAGACTCTATTCTCCCCTTGCTTCATCTCAGATTCATCTGAGTGATCTGCAACTTTTGTAGTTTCAACAAATATTCTTTTAAATCCTATTATCAGTGTTTCAGTTTCTTCACCTACAGGAAATGTTGTCAGTTGAAAATGAAACGTCTTTCAGTAAATTGTTTCTGGTTTTACTGTAAATTGTTCATTTCCAGAACGCTTGACATCCTGAGATATGCTGTAATTTGTTAAGATTGTACTTGAAGTTCTTACATGTACTGGTCCTATGTGGATTAAGTTCATTACATTAGCTCATTTATTCTCGACAAAAAAACTCATAGCATGCATTAGAACTGGAGGAACTGGTAGAAACATTTTGGTAAATCCTTGATCCTTTTAGGGGTGTCCCTGAGCTTGCAGTTTCTCATCTGCCCATTAGAGTTGCACATGTTGCCTTTTTCAAAAAATAGTTGCACATGATGCCTTGTTTCTTCTGTCATTTTACTTGTATCTCTTGACATTTGAATTGATATTTGCAACCTTTGGATAATTCAGTCTTTGGTAATCTAACGTCATGGCAAACTATTTCAGAGGTAGCCTTAAATCACCATGGTCTCGAAGAAAAAGAAAACATCCACTTACTAGTAAACAATGGAACAATTATTTTACAGCAGAAGGGAAGATCCGTGATGGGGGGACTAAGTTTCTGAAGGAAATTCGTAGTGGTGTAAGCTTATTACCTCTACAATCTGTTCTGATTGACATATCCATATTTTTCTCGGTTTTTCTGGTAATTGCAGCCTGATTAACTGCTAATCATTTTGAGTTTATACTTCAGGGAATTGACCCAAGCATCAGGGCAGAGGTCTGGCCTTTTCTTCTTGGAGTGTAAGATCTCTAAGCTCTGTTGTCTCATGTTCTTATTTTTCACTAACCATATGTTGAATGACCATTCTACGAGTATGGGAAAAGAATTAATTTAATAGTGTCTTGTGAACCATTATTGTGGCTATGTCAATTGCTGTCAGAGGCTCACAGGTTCCTTTAAGTTGCTATCACTAAATAAACTTAGCATGAAGTTATACCATACACGTTTCATGTGGACATTGGACCAACTTTTTTATTCTCTGTGAGCCAGTTATGGGCTTGACCTTCTCTGAAAAAAAGTAATGGACTTGAGCTAATATGTAATTATTTAGTTGGATAACTTCTGTCAGTCATTCTATATGATTTCTTTCATCCTGGTACTGAGTTATCTTGCTTTGATGTTTCATGTTCATTGCCTATCATGACTTGGCCTGAGAATATTTATGTAGAAGACCAAATAGTGTAACTGCAAACTGTTTGGCAAATTGCTAGTAAAGAGTGGCAATTGATGATTTGACCATAATAACTATGCTTAATTTTATTTCATGATTTACAACACTTCGAATGAGTTCCTGGAAGGCTGACACTTGTCCAAAGGGACGATACACATAATCAGAAAGACATGTATGCTGAGATTCTAAGTATACTTGTTGCTAGATGTTTTGTAAATTGCTAATTATATTCTTCATCTCAAAGGGTTTCTATACTCTTATAGATTTAAAAGGTTCTGTTTCTATTGCTTGCATAAACCTATCATAAGTTGCTTATATTGATGTTTAATTTATTTTCTCCACAGATATAACATGAACAGTACAAGAGCTGAAAGAACAGCCACTAGAGCACAACGAAGGTACTTACCGTATCTTTTCATCTGATTGTTTTCTCTATTTTGGGTATAGCCTTATTCACTTAATCTAACACCTGGAACATGACGATCCCAACCAAGAGTTGGCATTGAATGTAAACTGACTGACTTGATCTCCTTTGCTACAGGAAAGCATATGAGAAACTTAGAAGACGCTGTAGACGACTTTTAAAGTACAGTAATGATGGTGTCAAGGAGTTGAAGGAAATAGCTGAAATGAGTTATGCAAATAGCCCTAGTTTCATGGATGGTCGTGATTCTCTTTGCTCGGAAGAAGTTTCTAGTGCAAGGGAGTCAGTTACTATAGATCGAGGGAGCCCATGTGATGGTACTCAAGATCAACAAATTCTTGAGGATAGACCTTCCTTAAGCAACATTGAAGAAGATGAAAAGAGTGGCATCACTCAGGTAGATGCATCTGAAGAAGATACAGACTCTTCTGATTCAGTGTCTTCTGATGAAGAACCTGAAAGTATTGTGATGGCATCTCCTGCAGAATGGTCAATGGAAACTGGCTCCAAATTCAACAGAATTAACTCTGTCAAGGGGGACATTGTTCAGTGTAACCGAACAACTGAGGATTTTGCTACCTGGCAACGGATTATCCGTTTAGATGCTATCCGAGCTAATGCAGAGTGGATGGACTACTCTCCAACTCAGGTTGAAATACCTGAGGATAAGGCTTACCAGCTTGCTCTTGATGTTGGATTGAAAGACTACGACCACTTGGAGCCATGCAGAATTTATCATGCTGCCCGACTTGTTGCTATACTTGAGGCATATGCGCTATATGATCCTGAAATCGGGTACTGCCAGGGAATGAGTGACCTTCTATCACCTATGCTTGCTGTCATGGAGGAAGACAATGAGGCCTTTTGGTGTTTTGTTGGTTTTATGCGGAAAGCCAGACACAATTTTAGGCTTGATGAGATGGGTATCCGGAGGCAACTGAGCATTGTCTCAAAGATCATAAAGTCGAAGGATTCCCGCCTTTACAAACATTTAGAAAAACTTCAAGCTGAGGACTGCTTCTTTGTTTACAGGATGGTTGTGGTTGTATTCAGGAGAGAACTCACTTTTGAGCAAACTCTGTGCCTATGGGAGGTGATGTGGGCTGACCAGGCAGCTATTCGAGTTGGGATTGGAAAATCAGCATGGGGAAGGATAAGGATGCGAGCTCCACCCACTGATGACCTGCTGTTGTACGCTATAGCAGCCTCTGTGCTTCAGAGGCGGAAGTTGATTATTGAGAGTTATAGCAGCATGGATGAAATCTTAAGAGAGTGTAACAGCATGTCTGGGCAGCTTGATGTGTGGAAGCTTTTGGACGATGCTCATGACCTGGTGGTCACTCTTCACAACAAGATTGAATGATCTCAACTTTCATGTGTAATCCGGCATCATCTTTATAGATTCTATTAGCCAATTTTCTTTCGTTAAGTCTTTTCCCCACTTCACCTGTTTACTTAATAGAGGCTTTGCTTCTTGGATCAAGAAAGCATAATTCTCCATTTTGATGCCTAAAACATGAATGTGTTAGGTGTTTTCTTGTCCCAGTGCTTTCTAAAGTTGCTCAACTCCCCAGAAACCTCCATATTTCAAATGAAGATCAATATATTTGCCGGAAAGATTGATTGGGTCTATTGATTTAGTTGGATGGTTACTGTGCTTAGCATAATTCAGGAGTCATGTTTTGGCTAGTTGGCATTTTGTTCAGAGAAAAAAAAAATACAAAGTATTCTTGTTTATTTATCGCAGACACATTTAAACCCTCCTCGGAAACGCTACATTGTAATATTTTTTGGGTCAATCTCATGTACAATAGTGAGATCAGATAGAAATGCTTAAACAAGAAGCTTATGTTTCCCATTTTTGGTAATGTGTTTCCTTTCTTTTCTTTTCGAGCAGTTGATGCCGCAGATGCAAAACGATCCTTGGGAAGCTGAAGGTATTACTTATCCTAAAACCAGTTCAATCCCAAGACAATATACTTCAGGGTGGCATCGTAGCAAACTAGCAACTCTTCATACTCATAATACAGAATAAATGAAAAGCCATATCAGACGTACAGTAACCTTTTCTAGCACTCTTTTGCATGTGAATCGAGAATCTCACGTTCAAATTTCACCCTGACACTTTTAGGCTCATTTTATTTAATATTTCTATGGGCCTTTATACACAAAAAAAGAAAAAAAAAAACAGGTACGGAGCATCAACTCCTTAAGGTGTGGAGCTTGGTGAGGTCCTTCCCTCCAAGGCGGCGCTCCCCTCTGATGGCCACCTCCGGGGATGGCTCCATCATAAACGCCTGCCACCTCAGGAAGGTGCTCGTCGTGCCATGCACACTACTGCTTGAAACCGGTCTTGATGCCCAAACCACTGCTAACTGCAAACCGATTCGAACGCCTAACTAAACAAATCAAGACCGTCCATCCAATGATCCAACATAGGAGCATCAAACCCTAAGGTGGAACTTTGAGGGAGCTTTCACATCCCAAAAACCCTAACATGGAACTTTGAGAGAGCTTTCGCATCACCAAAATAAGATGCACAACTACTGCAATGGATAGTGGAGGCTCACATGCCATGCATCCTCAATGCTTTATAACGATCATTCCGACCACGTGAACTTTGACGAAACATGTGGGTCGATGTGGGCTTCGGCTTCTCGCATCCAATCACGTGTCCTCTCGCAACAAAAAATAACATTCAAATGCTCTCATCCACTTCTACTGCTATGGATATTATGTTGTCACCTACTCTCTCCTTGCATGACCAAGCAGATTTCCCATCGCTCTCTGAAGCAAATGAAGATAAAGGTCGCTCGGCAAGGAATCGCCATTGCATAACCTTACTTCTACAGGCCCTAAAGCGCAACATGTTCATTTGGTGTCACAAGTAATGGAGAGGTTTAGTTCGGTTCTACACAATGATGGATCCTCATTGGCAACCTCAAAACTTAACGAGGAACCAATCAGTGAGGATCTAATCTTGCCTTCACTAGTGGAACAAAAGAGTCCTAGAAGGGCCAAACAAAGATTTTCGCCACGCCCCCCAACTATCAAGACAAAGAAACAAGCTAGTAATTGCAAAAAGGTGCCTTGCAGTACTATGCAGAATCTTCTTTGAAAGTGAAAGCTTGGGGATTACGATGTGGGATAAAATATTGCATGAAGCTTATGGGGTATTATACAAGATACTTTGAACATGTTCCTCTTTTTTTAGTATTTTAAAATCAGGCATATCCTACGAGAAGCCTATAGAGCAGCATATTTTTTGTGCCAATATTTTTTGGTCCAATGGTCAATCTTATGACATGACGAATATAATTTGTATGGATGCTTTTGGTACTTAATGAAACTTGAGATTTCCTTTAAACAAAAGCCACATAACACATCAATTGTTAGGCTTATTGTTCGTGATCCATCAGTACAACCAGACATAAAACATAGAGAAATTGTGCATATGAATTGACGTCCTAATAATCACAACAGTAACAGTCCTGTGATATTTCAATTCACTAATTTTCAACACCAGACAAACTTGGATATGAAGGATTGCAGATCAGGTTGCCGGAAGAGGACTACTTCTCTACTTTGGTATAATGCCTAACAGTAAAGGCGAAGACCATGATCATCAGGGGCACAATAAACTGTAATACTTTGATAAAGAACTCTTTAGACTCCGGGTTGCGGGGTGCTTGTTGTGGTGGAACGTAAGCACGTTTTGTTGGAACAGTTGAAGAATCTATCTCACCAATGCAGTACTTGGCCATCATATCTCTGGCGGCATTGCTATGACCTACATCTTCAAAATCGTTGGTTGCATCTTTTCCTACAAAGCATTAAAATGTTGTTTACAATCAAAGTCCTTAATGTGAGAACAATGTTCCACTAGATATAGATGTAGGATGATAAGCTGTATCAACAAAGATTGAGGAAGGTATACCAAACTGCAAGAAACATAACCTTATATGACTCTTACCTGTAGCCGCTAGCAGGACTTCATCACCACCAGGATGGTCATCCATAAATGGCGTGACATCATACACCTAAACAATCAGGCATGTGGAAAAAATGGAAGGACATCAAGGTATTGCAACGTGCAAATGGACATTTGTCAAAAGGCCCCCAAAAGGCAATTTGTTAATGATGAATACATGAAGTAATAGGGGCAAATGATTTGTGAAAATATATGGTAGGAATATTTATTGTGAACAGAATGATGTGTGGTATTGCAAAGAAAGTTTGTTCTGAAGAAAAATAGCTAACTACCACTCATCAAATCTGTTGTGTTATAAAAAGTATTATGACACTCGGATTTGATGATATTGTCTTTGTAGTTTTACAAAATGTTCTAAATTAGATTTAATAAATATGATTACCGAATGTTTCAAAATGTAATTCCAGTACATAAAATAATGAACACAAACATTAATATTTTTTTAAATTAGTGGTGCTTCATGTTGTGTTTTCATAACAATTGTTATAGATGATATTCATTCTAATCAATGTGAAATAGTGAACTCAAGTACTAATACCATGCTAAATGCACCAATCAGGTGAAAACCAAAGTATCTGACTCAACATACTATTAGTGTAAAATGATTTGAAAGTCAACGAAATTGTTGAGCTCTTCACCATATTCACAATTATGGTGGCAGATGTTTCATTTATGTGTAGAAGATAAAAATATTCAACTCAGCAAATTATTCCAAAGAAAGTTATTCCCAACTCAAACTACCAATCGTCACACTAATGAAAAGCTCTCGAAAACAGAGTCAAACCATCATAAGTAAAAAAGATGAGATGACTTAACTGAGCGCCGATATAATAACGTACTACCTTCTAGTAAAAAAACCAAAGGCCAAAAGCCATGCATATTACTCATGCTCAGCTATCAATTATGCTCCCCCCTTAAAGAAACTATCAATATATGCTAGAACAAAAGGAATTGTGAAGGCTTGATTTCTGAAAACTTTCTTATATTTGACTCAAACTATTGTCTTATCACAATAACCTTCCAATTTCCCAAGCTGTCATACACATATACTCAATGTCTTATTTTTTGTCTGATGTTAGGCAATCTCCAGGAAGCAGAATCATCCTTCAATATAAGTACTACATACTCCCATGAAGCAACTCTTGAGTATTAGTTTTATTGTCATAACTAAAAATGAGCAAAAATATCAGGCATCATTCCTCAAAAGAAAAAAAAGAAAGATATGAATAAGGTTGTCATGGCAGGTTTTAGAAAAAAATGGCATTTCTGTCACTGATTTGAGATTTACAAGTGTTGCACCACAATTACAGGATCCTTGTCTGGAAAAGTATTGCAAGCCATGTCTGTTTCTCACAGAATAAACATTGTTTTCAATACTCACAAATACTAAAACTACTTACCAAACTAGACACATCTCATCCCAATCATCGGTCACATATCGGTTGTTATATATTTGCTAACGATCAGAATTTCGTAAATGAAAGGTGACATCAAATCAGAGTTTCAACTGCAAATAAGGTTTGTACCAAAAGAGGGATTCACTGGAAAAAGGGAAAGAAAATCAAATAATATTATAAAATCCCCACATAAATTTCATCACAGTAGGCTGGAAAATGGAAATCAATGTAAAACAAGACACCATGTCTTTCCACCAACCAGTTTCTACTCGTTGAGCACAAAAGGTTCGTCCACAGACCACCCAAAACATGCACATTAACTAACAACTAAGTAACAAACTATCAAAGGCCGCACACTAAAATTATTTCTGTTTTTTTTTTTTGAAAAATCAACGAACAAAGGAAAATCTACACACAAAACTTACTTTGTATATTAAATCGGAACTCTATAAGTATAAAGATGTAATCTTTTTGGGAAAAATTAGACATGCAGATTCAAACAATCATATCCTTTCACTCATCAAGGGAGTTCCAAATGATCGGTGGATGGGAACTAGTAAGAACATATCTCGATTCAACGTAAGATTCAGACTTTTCCGGAGATGATGAGCCAGCAATCTTTGGTGGCATTGTGCTTGGAGACTTCGTCGAAGCGGTAGACCGTGGAATCCGCCATCTCCTGATCGAAAGATCCCACCTTTGGAATCGCAACTCGGCACTACGCAAGAATCTACATGAATACTTCGAAGAAAAATAAGGGGAAAAGAGGGAAGAAGAGATGAACGCGACACGACTTACGTTTTCTCCGGTGCGACGGTGACGCCAAATTCCCGATGAACAGGTAAATAAATAATCTTCTTGACATTCTAGAAAACTCCGCTTTGAAATCTGCATCTATTAGGTTCAATTTCCAATATGCCCTTGTTCACTCTGTAAATTTACAAGTATACTTTACAGTTTTTTGCAAAATATTTATTTGTTAAATCAAAAACCGAATATATTAATATAACATCTAAAATATGTGTGAAACTTTGGTAACAAAATATAAAGGCATGCTTAGTTTAGATGATAAAAAATATTTAATAAGTAGATAAGTATCTTAAATATTAAAATATAAGTAATTATATAATATTGATATTTATCAATAAGTAGTTGTAATATTTGTTAAAATAAAGATTGATAAGATATTTTTAAAGTTATATGATATTATTAAAAGAATGTGGATAAAAAAGTAATATAGTTAGTTAATAAAAATAAACTAACAACTTTAAAAATAAATAGTTATTCTAACAACTTAAATATATTTTTTATTTATTAAACATAAAAGTTTTTAAAATTAATTTATAAATAATATTACTAAGCCAAAAAAAACTACTTATAAATATTTTTTATTTATTAGGGCATATTTGACTTAGCTGATAAAAAATATCTGATAAGCGTTGATAAGTATTTTAAGTGTTGATACTTATTTTAAAATATAAGTAGTTACATGTTTGGATAAAAGTGTTGATAATATCAATAAGTAGTTGCAATGTTTGTTAAAGTAAATATTGATTAAAATATCCTTAAAATTTATATGATAATAATATTAAAAATATGGATAAAAGAGTAATATAGTTGGTTAAAATTAATAAGTCAATAATTTTAAAAATAAGTATGGGGACCTTACTTATTTTTTTTCAACTTATAAGTAGTTATCTAACAACTTATAAATATATTTTTTTAGTTACCAAACATGGAGATTTTTTAAAATTTATTTATAAGTAATTTTAACCTACTTATAAGCTTAGCCAAACAGGGCCTAAGAGCTGATAAAAAATATCTGATAAGCACTAATACTGATAAACATTTTAAGTGTTGATACTTATTTTAAAATATAAGTAGTTACATATTTGGATAAAAGTGTTGATAATATTAATAANTGATAAAAAATATCTGATAAGCACTAATACTGATAAACATTTTAAGTGTTGATACTTATTTTAAAATATAAGTAGTTACATATTTGGATAAAAGTGTTGATAATATTAATAAGTAGTTGTAATATTTGTTAAAATAAATATTGACTAATATATCCTTAAAGTTATATGATAATAATATTAAAAAGTATGGATAAAAGAGTAATATAATTTGTTAAAATTAATAAGTCAACAATTTTAAAAATAAGCAGGGGGACCCTGCTTATTTTTTTCAACTTATAAGTAGTTACGTAACAACTTATAAGTATATTTTTTAGTTACCAAACATGGATATTTTATAAAATTTACTTATAAGTAGTTTTAACATGGAACAAAATTGTTCACTTAAATGTATCATGCCACCTCACTTCCTATAAAATACATTATTTAAAAAAATTGAATACATATGTAAAGTTTAATTTTGTATCAGATGTACATTTTGTTATTTAATACTAATTTATTATTTAGTCGACCATCAAGTGAGAGATTTTTTTGTCAAATTGTTTGACATAAAATTATATTTATATTAAATAAGATTTTAGGCGGCCATAGTTTCTTATGAAATATACTTATGTTTTTTGTTTCTATGACGGGGGTTGAAGATTACTGATTGCCGATTAATATATTATGAAATAATATAAAATCAAATCGAAATAAAAATAGTAATTAAAAATCGATATTAATGTTCTATTTGTGTTGAAAAGGAATTTGTAGTACAACGTCACGCATGTTACATGACACTACAATTATAGCTTTTTTTTTTATTTCTCATTTAATTAATCTAGCTATACAAGGCCTTCTTATTTTGGGTTACTTTACTTTTGAAAAAAAAATATCTTGCTAAATTAAACAACCTTGGATATAGACGGTTTTTTTCTTATTGGTACTAAATCAATTAATGCCTAAATCCAACATCGTTGATTTAATCAAATGGCAACACGAAAAATCTATTTATTAATTAAGAAACAGTTTAATTTTGATGTTATTGTAATGTTTCTTCATGTGTTTATGATGTGCCAAAATAATAACTTAAAAAACTATATAAAACAATTCTAGATCACATGAGATAACACAAAAAGGATGAAAAAAAATCCTTAACTTCGTGATATTGAAATATCAGCTTCTTTGTTATCATTAATTGTAACGCCCTAGCTTTTCCAAAAACACATGTCCAACTTGGACACGACCGATTGGATGAGCGAGAATTAATCTTAAATCTAATCTCAACTCAAACTTTAGACCTACATATATAATCATTATTTTTCTCCCCCAAGTCCTAGCAGCAAAAAGCCTCTATCCTCCCTCCCATTCTCCCTAGAGATTGAAGGTAAGAACTTTTTTTCTCTCTCTCTTGTACTCTCTTTTTCTCCCTATCTCCTTCTCTTCTAAAATTTCACCAAAAATCCATTAGAAGAACGTGAAGAAGACCAACGACAGTGTGGATATCAAGGGAACTAGAGCGAGGACAATTGAAACGCAAAGAACAAACGAGGAAAAATCTCAACGTGAAAAGGCATGTAAATAAGAGGATCAAATCTAGGAATCTAAATCATATATATGAGATAGTATATTGGATTTAGATGAAAAACTATGATAATTAAATTTTCTGCATGAGAAGATGATTACTATGATTATTAATTAGCTTAACCAACAAATAAAGTTTAAATAAGTGGCGATCGAACACGGGGGCATGTGGTGATGGACGTGATCCACGTTCTCTCTCGGGAACGACCTCGTTCGTGAGATGGTGTTTTATCCCCAAGATCATGGCGGAGCAACGAAACACGGCCCTCATTGCCCCTTGACGTGGACCATGTTCAACAGATCAAAGGCGAGCCAACAATCACTTAATCCAAAAACGGGCCAAGTCGAACTAAGTATGGACCATGTCCGATGGCGCAAAGACGCCACCACCATCGAATCGACAAATCGAAGATAGGATGCGGACTATGTCGTCCCTTGACACGGGTCGCTTTCCACGATGGCATCGAAAATAGACGACATAGTGGAATCACTTACCAAGATACGGGTCGTATGTCTTCGGGATGCACCGTGTTCCCAGGACGTGACGACGGATTGCAAACCCTAGCTATAGAAATGGGTCGCGTCATTCCAACATGGACCATGTTGATCGACCAGTTCAGCCTTGAACCGAGATGCAGACAAAGTCACCTTGAATCGGCCACATTAGGATGGAACCGAAATGAACTAGACGCGGACCGTGTGCATGATGAATGTGGGTCGTGTCATGACAATGAAAAACATCTTAAGTACATTTGACCATGTCTTAATTTAATGTGGGTCGCACCCTCAGAGAACATGGATTGGATTGTATGGAACTCGAAACTGTGTGATCGACACAGACCATGTTGAGACCAAAGCAAGTCGTGTCCAGCAGATGAGCATTTAACTGAAGCTTGAAAAATGGATTGTGGCCACCACAGACGTAAGTGTTGAATCTAGGATCCCGAGAATGTTTTGAATAATCACAAATTTGTAAGTGAACTCAGCCTGTACTGATGAACTTGTTTGAGCTGATTTCTGTAACAGGATATATTCAAGTTCAGTACAGTGATCGACCTGAGCTAAAGGAATGGACGACCACTGCACACGTAATATATATCAGAAGAACCAAATGTGTGCAGTGGGCGTCCTAAGGATATAAGTGGTCGACCAACATCAGAGGATGAGAGCATATGTTGAGCAAGCAGTGAAGCAT
>LTAE01003577.1:0-23300 GCA_001647135.1 Pontederia paniculata
GTCCGGGTCCTCTTCGGACACGGCCCGTTTCCTGTGTCTTCACGGTGCTCCATCGCGCGGTCTATCGCCTTTCAGCAACGCGGTCTGCTTCTTTCTTCTTCGTGCAACACGGCCCACGTCCCATGTGGACACGGTCTGTGTTGGTTCTTCATGACTGCGGTGCTGAGGGAGAGAAAGAGAGAGGGAGAGAGAGGAGGAAGAAGAGAGGGAGAACTCCTCATGCCTTGAATTTGAGGGAGAAAATAATGAGATGAGAGGAGGGGTTGGGTCCTATAGGGAGAGAATTCATCATTAGATAAAGTTTGAGTGCAATTAAAAATTCTCTAAAATAATATTTCATGTGATTAGGATTCCTCTAAATATTTATCTGTGTAAGATTTGAAATATAACAATTTGACTTCAATTCAAATTCTTTTCCTAATCTTAACCAACTATATCTTTCCTTATCTTATCATCTCCCCTTTATTTTATTTTTTAAAAATCTGACATATTATAGCTTGCACCGACGTGCTCTTCTCGCGAGCATCGCGAAGAGCTCGTGCCAGCATTGTCTTCTCTTCTCACGAACTCACAATGTGCGGAGCTCTGTTACGGATGCCGCGAACCGAATTCAAATTAATTCCATAAAATTCACAAAAGTTGATGTAGAAGATTACTGTTCAAGCCCAAGCATCCGCAACCCAGTTGACACGCGCGTCGAGATAAGCTTCGACAACTCTGCCCTCAGAAAATATAAGAATCGAAGGGTATTTTTCTCTCTCTTCACGATCTCTCATTCTTTGCTTTTCATGTGCTGATGTTGTTGATCTCCAGAGCCTTCTCGCCGGCGAACCGTCGAGATCGTCTTCAATCGGCTGCCCGAAGGATGATGAGCTCCAGTCGGCGACAGTGGATAGAAGGAAGAGTTTGAGCAAGAAGGAAGAAGCAAAGGGAAATGCGAGGAAAGAAGATAAAGAAATGCCGGAAAGGGGATTCGAGCTCCCGTCTCTCCTCTACTAACTATTTCTTCAGATAAGTCTTTACAACCCTCTCATTCTCTATTTATACTCCCCTTTTCCCCTCTGATTTCTTGGTATTATACTTCCCCTTTTCCTCCGATTTCTTGGTTCACTTATTTATTTTACACTTCTTCTTACACGTTTCTCGTCAACGTCAATTTTCATGTATTTTTTTACATCACAAAATACTTGAATCGTTTTGGTTTGATCCGACGCCTTTTTCCTTCGTTTTCTTCTATTGCCTATTTTTCTTCTTCTTTCTTCTCCGCAGCTTCTTCTGCTGTTTTCGTTTCTTCTCTCTCGTTTTCTTCTACTGCTTCTGTCTCTTCCGCTGTTTCCGTTCCTTCTCTCTCGTTTTCTTCTACTACTTCTGTCTCTTTTTCTTTTGTCTCTGTTTCTTCTGTTATTGTGGTTGTTCCTTCTCTGAACTATTTAGTTTTCTCTCCCAGCTGTCCGACGCTCGTAACAAGTTCTCCCTCAGTTGGAGAAATTACATCGTCCTCGAAGTAGAGTTGTGGATAAGCTTTCTTAATAACACTTAGGTCTTCCCACGTAGTGTCCTATGGGTCTTTTCCCGACCATTGGACCAATATCTGAGTCACAAAGCGACCTTGTCGCTTAATAGTTCGCGTAGATAGAATAGCAGTAGGTTGAACAAGAGGGCCTTCCGTTGTTGAATACTCAGGTAAGTGGACCTGAGTGTTAACAATGCCATAGGCCTTCTTTAACTTCGAAACATGAAACACCGGATGTATCTTAGAGTTCTCCGGTAAGACCAACTCATAAGCAAGGAACCAATTCGTTGTTTGATGACGAATGGTCCATAAAACTTAGGAGAAAGTTTATTAGACTCCTTGCTAGTGACAACTGTTTATACGGTTGCATTTTAACATAAACCCAATCGCCAACAGTAAATTCTTTATCTGATCTATGTAAATCAGCTAAAGATTTCATTCTATTTTGCGCCTTCAATAGATTGGTTCTGAGAAGTCGTAGAACCTCATCACGGTCACTTAAATCAGAATCCAAGGCCTCGACATTAGAATGTCCTCTAATATAGGAAGGAATAGTAGGCGGTGACCGTCCATAGACAACCTCAAAAGGAGTCAGTTGAGTGCTCGAATGAAATGAAGTATTGAAAGAAAATTCCGCCCAAGGAAGATACTTCACCCAAGAACGAGGACTATCCAAAGTAAAGCAACGTAAATATTGTTGCATACAATGATTGACAACTTCTGTTTGTCCATCAGTCTGAGGATGATAAGCTGAGCTCATATGGAGTTTAGTTTCACTCAGAGTAAAAAGGGCCTTCCAAAAAGTACTTAGAAATATTGTATCCTTGTCATAAACAATAGTCCTAGGAAATCCATGCAACTTAACAACCATATCAATAAAAAGAGTGGCTACTCAATGAGTCGTATAGTGCGTAGGTAAAGCCCCAAAATGGCAATACTTAGAAAGACGATCAACCACCACTAGAATCACCGTGTACCCGTTGACTTGAGGTAACAATGTGACGAAATCCATAGAGATGTCTTCCCACACTCTCTCTGGAATAGGTAGAGGTTGAAGAAGACCCGAAATAGAAGTAGTGCAATATTTGATCTATTGACAAATTGGGCACTACTTGACAAAATCCTTGACTGCCTTTTTCATACCTGTCCAAAAGAATTCCGTAGAAAGCCGCTTGTAGGTCTTAAGAAAACAAAAATGTCCTCCAATTGGGGTAACATGAAATTCCCGTAATAGAGTAGGAATCAAAGCAGAAGTGCTATCTAGAAAAAGTTTATTATGCTTATACAAAAGCCCATTTCTATAAGAAAACCCATCATGTGCAATTTGACGTTCAACAATATCCTCAATCATCATTCGAAGAGCTTCATTAGTTGATACTCAACCTTGAGCTGATCAACTAAATTGAAGATAGGCATAGAAAGACCACAAAACGGTCCTGGAGTCATATATTGACGTGACAAGGCATCAGCAATCTTATTATCAACGCCAGGTTTATAGACAATAGAAAAGTCATACCCCATCAACTTAGCGACATAATTTTGCTGATCCGGTGTTTGAATAACCTGAGTGAGTATTTCCTTCAAGCTTCGATGATCTGTTTTAATAATAAAATGTTGCCCCAACAAATACTGCCGCCATTTCCTTACAGCCTCCATAATAGCCAACATTTCTCTGACATAAACCGAAGCTCGTTGTAAATTAGGAGTAAGCTTCTTACTGAAATAACAGATAGGATAGTTGTCCTGTAATAAAACAGCACCAATGTCGGTCCCCGAAGCATCTATCTCCACCACAAAAGTCTTAGAAAAATCTGGAAGTTTGAGAATTGGGGCAAAAATAAGCACTGATTTTATATGCTGAAAAGCCATTGTTGCCTGTTCAGTCCACCTAAAGGAGTCTTTTTTCAAAAGGTCAGTCAAAGGACTGGCAATAGTAGCATAAGCCTTGACAAACCGTCGATAATACCCAGTTGAACCCAAGAAAGTCCTGAGTTGTTTCAAAGACCGCGGAATAGGCCAATTCTGCACAGCCTCAATTTTACTGGTATCAGGCTCAACCCCATTCTTAGAAACAACATGCCCCAAATAATCAATTTTAGACAGAGCAAAACAACACTTGCTCTTCTTAACAAAAAAGAAATTATCCTTCAAGCACTGTAAAGCAATAGAAAGATGGATCTGATGATCAGCTAAACTCCCACTGTAAATCAAGATATCATCAAAAAATACAATGATGAACCGTCTCAAATAAGGGGCAAACATACGGTTCATGATAGATTGAAATGTAGAAGGGGCATTAGTAAGACCGAAAGGCACTAGGAATTCATAGTGACCTTCATGAGTTCGAAAGGCAGTTTTGGCAATATCATCCGGATTCATTCGAACTTGATGATAACTAGCTCCCAAATCCAGCTTAGAAAAATATGAAGCTCCACAAAGCTCGTCCAACAATTCATCAATAGTAGGAATTGGAAATTGATCCCGCACCGTAATACTGTTGAGAGCTCTATAATCCACATAGAAATGCCAAGACCCGTCCTTCTTTTTAACCAACAACACCGGAGAAGAAAAAGGACTAAAACTATGTTGGATAATGCCCTGCTCCATCATTTCTTTAACCAACTTCTCAGTTTCGTTCTTCTGATAATGAGCATATCTATAGGGTCGAACATTAACAGGTTTGCTACCCTCTTCCAGATGAATATGATGATGTACCTCCCTGAAAGGAGGAAGTGTTGTAGGAGTAGCAAAAACACCATCAAACTGATCTAGTATGTGAGAAATCCCAGTATCCTTAGGAAGAGAACCCGTATCCACTATAGCTGGTAAAAGAGACAAATGATAAAATTGCATAACATCATTGACCCGAATCATTCGTCGTAGTTGGTTATGTGTAATCTTTGTACTCTGAAACACAGTGTTACCCCTAAACAACACTCGATGACCTTGCCAATCAAACTCCATAGTCAATGTCGAGTAATTCATAGTCACTGGACCCAACTTCTGAAGCTATTGGACACCCAACACCAACTCAGCACCTTCTATCGGAAGTACATAACAATCCTCCTTGAACTAAACATCTTGTATAGTAAGGTTAACATCAGAACATTGACCCTCACATTTCAATTGCTCACCATTGTCAACCAACACCTTGAAATAGACAGAAGGATTAATATGTAAACCAATTTCTTGATAGCCTTCGCCTGAATGAAATTATGGGTAGACCCACTGTCCACTAAAATAGAAATAGCAATGCCATTAATAAATCCTATAAGACAGATAGTTTGAGGTAATAAAACACCAGACAAGGCATGTAAACTAATTTCAGGAGGCTCATGCAAATCAGAATTAACTCCTCAAGGAGTGACTAGTAAATCTGTCTCATCATCAGTAGCCAAAAGCAATAAGAATTTCGGACGACACCTATGTCCGCGATGAAACTTCTCATCATAGAAATAACAGAGGCCCTTCTCCCTTCGAGTCACCATTTCAGCTGCCGTCAATCTTCAAAGAGGTAATGCCGGTGTCTCTTTGACACTCCCCTGAGATTCAGCATTAGAAACTGACTTAGAAGAAACAGGAGGATCAGATTTAGGAATTGTCGTCAAAACCTCCTGAGAATTAGAATTTACAGTCTTGGAGATTGTAGAAGTAACTTGACCCATAGGTCTATATAAAGAAGAACGTCACTCTGGTTTCTCAGAAAATTTATCCTCTTGTAGCTTAGCCAACCCTATCGCAGACATCAAACTGTCTGGCCGGAAAGATTGGACCTCCATTCGAATAGCAGGTTTTAAACCTGAAATGAAACAGGACAAAGGAATTTCTCAGGAATGCCCACCACACGATTAGAAAATCGTTCAAACTGACTTTGATACTTCAATACAGTCCCTGTTTGAGTTAATTTGCCTAAAGCCCCCTGAAATCATCAAATTTTGAAGGACCAAATCTGATTTCCAAGGCTTTAACAAATTGGACCCAAGAACTCAATTGTTTTTTCTTATACATCCATTGATACCATTGAAGAGCAAGTCCTTCAAAGGCAAACAATACAACCGTGATCCGATCTTCTTCCGAAACCTCATAAAAATTTAGAAACTGTTCTGCTTTGAATATCCACCCCAAAGGGTCCTCACCCCAAAATTTGGGAATCTCCAATTTGATATTTCTAAGGAAACTAGACATTGTAGAAGATTGTTGTACTGAATTATTGCTTGAATTCGATTGTAATGGTATCTGATGATTTGTTTCCTCTACTGTCGTATTTACCAATTTCTTGGCTAAAGTATCATATTTAGAATTTAAAGAAGTGATATCCTCTGTAACACTGCACACTGTTGTTCTAATAGACCCTATAATTTTCCAACAACTTCCTCCATTCGAGCCCATCTCGTGCCTTCCGCCATGAAATTGGCAAAAAATGGATGCAATTAACAAACACAGAGGCAACCGGAAACAGCTGGATAGCAAAGAATCAAGAACACACAGAATATGCTCGAGCAATTGCAAAGAATGCCCCGAAGAAAAAATCCAGAAAACCGAGTTCAAGAATGAAAGCACCAATGTTACGGATGCCACGAACCGAATTCAAATTAATTCCATAAAATTCACAAAAGTTGCTGTAGAAGATTACTGTTCAAGCCCAAGCATCCGCAGCCCAGTTGACACGCGCATCGAGATAAGCTTCGTCAACTCCGCCCTCATAAAATATAAGAATCGAAGGGTATTTTTCTCTCTTCACGATCTCTCACTCTTTGTTTTTCGTGTGCAGATGTTGTTGATCTCCAGAGCCTTCTCGCCGGCGAACCGTCGAGGTCGTCTTCAATCGGCTGCCCGAAGGATGATGAGATCCAGTCGGCGACAATGGATAGAAGGAAGAGTTTGAGCAAGAAGGAAGAAGCAAAGGGAAACGTGAGGAAAGAAGATAAAGAAATGCCGGAAAGGGGATTCGAGCTCCCGTCGCTCCTCTACTAACTATTTCTTCAGATAACTCTTTACAACCCTCTCATTCTCTATTTATAATCCCCTTCTCCCCTCTGATTTCTTGGTATTATACTTCCCCTTTTCCTCCGATTTCTTGGTTCACTTATTTATTTTACACTTCTTCTTACACGTTTCTCGTCAACGTCAGTTTTCATGTATTTTTTTACATCACAAAATCCTCGAATCGTTTTGGTTTGCTCCGACGTCTTTTTTCCTTTGTTTTCTTCTATTGCCTCTTTTTCTTCTTCTTTCTTCTCCGTAGCTTCCTCCGCTGTTTCCGTTCCTTGTCTCTCGTTTTCTTCTACTGCTTCTATCTCTTCCGCTGTTTTCGTTCCTTCTCTCTCGTTTTCTTCTACTGCTTCTGTCTCTTTTTCTACTGTATATGTTTCTTCTGTTATTGTGGTTGTTCCTTCTCTGAACTGTTTAGTTTTCTCTCCCAGCTGTCCGACGCTCGTAACAAGCTCACACTGGTAAACTTGTGCTAGCAATCGAGGAAAGAAGAGAGAGGGAAAAGCCTAAGAGAGAAGAGAGAAAAAAGAGGGCGCAAAGAGTGAGAGTGAGTGAGTGAGAGAGAGAGAGAGAGAGAGAGAGAGAGAGAGAGAGAGGAGAGGGAGCCCACATGCGCTTGCAAGGTCGCTGGTGTGCGAGTCCATCACATGCATGCCAACAAGAAGAAAGCAAGAGAAGACTGAAAGAGAGATAAGGAGAGAAAGAAACAAAGAGGAGAAAGGGTAAAATATATTTTTTAATTACAAGAGTAAAATGATAATTTAATAAATCAAAATATTTCAATTAATTTAATGCTAGACTGTTGGATAAAAGTAATCATTCGAAAAAAAATTAAACCTACTTTTTCATGGTTTTATACTTTAGGAGTACATCTGAAATTTTGCGATAGTTCGAGGAAGATTTATGAAAATACCCTAAAATTAAATAAAAGTTATTTTACATATTAGTATTTTATTTATTTTTTCTTATAATTGATTATCAATATGTTAGTAATATTATTTTACAATTTTCTTAGAAACTATAGGTATGTGTTATTTTAAAACTACTATAAATAATATTATCTTAAAAAATCTGGTTATTTTTTATTGAACCCAGTCACTTCTACAGTCACAACCATGATAATTAGATTCAATCTACATCCTGATAATGAAAATATTGCCCGATAAGAGGTCTCTCTCCTTTCTATTAGACGCCTTACTCAGAATTTGGTAAACAAATGAATTTTCAAATAAATTAGAATTTAAGGCAATATGAACAATACAAAAACTGTAAATGTTAGATATAAATATTTATATTCAAATTTAAGATTTCTTTTTCTCTTCTTTTTGTATTTTGTTTTAATATTTTTCGGAAATAATTTTCAATATGAGTGTAATTATGATGCTAATAAGTAGGTAATCAATGATGTTAATTTCACTCCATAACTCTATTTTTTCAATCAATAACTTAAAGAATGGGGATGATTAAATAGAATTAAGTGGAGGCAATTAATACTATTAGTTGCATAACCTTTAAATGACTCTTTATTTTTTACTATTTTTAAATGTTAATATATTAAATGGGTCATTAAATAATGTAATGTATCTGCTATTAAAGAAAAATATGAAATTATCTAATGAAATCATAAATGAGGATGATGGATTGAGAATGGTTCCAACTAGATAGATAGATTGATAATTAAATAGTTTTCATGAATATATCATCTTTTGAAAAAAAAAATTCATTATTATGTTAGCAAATTTTACAGCTGCATGAATAATAATATCAAATCATTTCTTGAAACAAAATAATTTGATTTTCTATAAAACTTCCTTCGATATATAATATTGTATTTTTGAAAAAAAATATTTTATTTTCTGTTGTCTAGCATTAAATGTTCATGGATAAGAATTTTTAAATCATTTCTGCAACAAAAAGCAATATTTGATCTCTAAATTTTCATGGAGTCATTAATCATGATGTATAATGTCTTCATAATGAATAATTATTGTTCTTTAAAATGACAGAATATATAGAAACAATGACTTGAATGACTATCAATACATCATAAATGTTACATTTATTTTATATTAAATTTTGTATTCCTTCTATTTTTGCTTAACACAACTCCATCTATAAAAGGTGAATGTAATCGTTCAATTATGCTCATAGAAAAAAAAAACATTGTTTTGTTTATTTTGCTAAGGTGATTGTTGAGTACCATGAAGGCTTCAAACTCGATCTTTTGTGCTTTGCTTTTGGTGCTACTTGTTTTTGCCTCAGGTCTGATGTCTCTCATATGCACATGTACAATATGTATTGTACGTATATGCCATCATATTTATTTATTATGATGCCAATCTTTGCAAGATTTATTTGATGACATTGGATTTGTCTATAACTATTTTTTTATAAACTCGACGATCATTGGCATAATCTTATTATTAATTGATACTTTAGATACTTCCAACTTTATTCATACAGATTTAGCTAAGTGCCTGTAAATTGGTTTGCAGATCTCTTAAATTTATAGATCCAAATAAAGAATCTAATGTAGTTTTTTTTATTTTACAAAAACTTTTTAGTTCATTTAAGTCTTATACACAAGCTCAAATACAGATATTCCATTCGGTATAAAAGAAATAGTTTTATTTGTTTGAGAGTAATTTGATATTATTCAAATGATTTCCGCTTAACAAAAAAAAATTATCAAAATTAATGAAATTTTTTTTCTCACTAAAAAGCATGTTTTGAGAAAAAATGAATAATTATTATTGTTTATTTTCTTGTTTATATAGTACAAATTCTAGGTTCACAAAAAGTTTTATACACAAAAAAATTCGGTGAATGAAAAAGCTCTTTTACAAAGTAAACGAAAATGTTTTGCTTGAGAGAGTAAAATAATTTTTCCCAACTAAAGTGATATGAAATCATTTACATAAACTTTTATTTCATTTTAAATACACCAAAAATCATATTACTGGAAGATGATTTTTCACAGAATTTTTTTTCATCAAAAATGTATTTTCCTCCAATAGATACAACATATTGTTAGAATTTTCATTTATGAACTATTAAAATTCAAATCAACTTTTATGGTGAGAATCTTTGTATTTATCTTTCTGAATTTAATGTGTCTATTGCTTAAAGTTTTTTCATGTATTTATATGCACACATACAAGAAAAGCTTCTGAAATCAAAACCGATTTGTCCACGGAATCACTTCCATGACAACATCAACGAAAAATTTAAAATACTGTCTTTTACATCTTTGAATACGTTGTCAATGCATGCATTACTCTTAATTTGGCCTCCTATCTTTCTTTCTCTCTCTCTCTATATATATCTCACAAATGCACATATGTTTGTTGTTGTTGTGTTGGAAATTTTGGCAGAGGAAGTTATGCGCGTGAATGCACGCATGTGTGGTGGCGCTCACGCACGCTTTGCTGCGTGCTTCGACGGTGAAAAATGCAATAGAAACTGCCAGGGTGACAACTACATTTCAGGAAAATGTATTCTTCCATTCGTTTGCCTCTGCTTCAGGTTTGGTTGTTGAATTAGTCAAAGAAATAAACGAAAGATAATTGTAAGGAGTTGCTATGTATTGGCTCTCGCAATATCTTGTTATTGCCAATTTTTTAAAATTTAAAATAATATATTGAGTTCTTTCAAAGCTTAATCATTCCGATAATATATTCACCTGCGGTCATTAACTATGGCATTTTCATTTCCTTCCCGTCTTTAAAATATGGAAAAAATAGAGGTGCTACCGACTTAAATAGGTAGCACCATAATACTTCTCATAACAACCGTAGGATGTTAAATATACTGTGGATATAAAATTTTCTCTTTTTTAAATAGTTTGTTATAAGTTGTTAGATCTACCGTATATCGAACATCCTACGATTGTTAAGATAAGTAGTACGATGTTACCTATTTAAATAGGTAGCACCTCTATTGGACTCTTAAAACATATATAGCTTTGAATTTTAAAAGGTTAATATTAGTGATCAATTTAGATATTTCTCACTCTATTGGTATTCATCGGATCGGATCGTCCGATCTCAATTGAGTTGAATAAGATCATTGGATGAGTTAGACCTGAACGGTTGAACCGACCCAATCATAATTCGATCATCATTCGATAGGGTACATGTCTTAATTCTTCAAACTCAATCAAACCCGATGACTCAATTTTTATATTTTTTTATTAAATTTGAACCAAGTTACTCTTGATAAAAATTATATATTACTTAAAAATTAAATGATATTAAAAAATTATACTTTATATTCTTTAAAAAATTACATATCTTTGAAAAAATATATTTCTTTAATTAAATATTATAAAAAAATAACTAAAAATGTGTAAAAATATTAATCGGGTAAACCGATGATCCGACCCATCCAACCCAACCCAAGCCAATTCGAACAAAATAAATCGGGTTGAATCGGATTTGGGATAGTTGATTGAATGTGTTATGCAATTGGTAAAGTTAAGGTTCTTCTATGCTCATAAATGTTATCTTTTTTTTTTTTACTTTCTTTCCTAATCTTATTAACTCTTTGTTAAATTTAAATATATATTACCTACTAATCAAAAGTGTGAATGAGCGTATAACTTAGTATTCTTAACAAAAATGAAAACATAAACTTAAAATACTATTTGAGAGTTGAAATTACATTTTTCATATAACCCAAATATAAAATTTAATGAAATATGGAAAAAATGGAAAGCAATATTTATTTAATAATAAAAAAATGAAAGTTATGTTGGATTAAAATAAGTTTTCCCTACTTCCACTTGAATATGACTCTTTATGAGAACAAGTTTTTACATCCAAGTAAAATTTCTTTTATGGATATAATATTTTTTTTGTCAAAATGAAAATAGGTTGTAGCATTCCCAAAAGCCACACCAAATACTTATTGGATGATTATTGGAGATATTACCTAGACTTACTTTGACTTAACATTGACCCTTTTATGATCAACATATTATACAACTTATATTCAAATTAAAATAAATTAAAAAATCTTTCTTTATACCAAAATCTAAAATAGAGACTGCCATATAATCCAAGATCAAGTAAACATTGTATCTACAGACTGACTATTACATCATTATTGATTATAAAAGCTAATTTGACTCAATCCATGCCATGTGCAATCTCTAGTTCATACCTTGCATGTAATGCCCACAAAATCAGACCTTGCCACTTGGCAAAAATCTTTTCTTTGAAGACGCCACCTCATAATATCATTACCTTTGGTTTGACCATTTGACGGGTCAACCCTAGGGCCACATCAGGTAACAGTAACAATTAAACAAAAATATTCCTTTTCCAACATAAAACTAATAATTCAATACATAGTTCCAATAAAAACTACTAGACATCAATGACTAATCAAATAACAACTAAAGACTCAGAACAATATCCATCTCTATCAGATGACCAACAAGATATAACCAGGATCATATGTCATGTGCAAAACAGACCACCACGAACTGCATCACCATCAGCACCATCATCAGTACCTATCAAAGATCAAAACCACCTGCAGAATTGAATTCGGAGGGGAAAATCCGTGAGTTGTGAAAATCAGTATGTAAAGATCAAGTAGGAGGAAATAATAATCAGGGGTCAGTAAACAAGTAATCAAAACTTTCTTAATTTTTTTCAGTAAACATGATCATCTTTACAGTTCATCAGTACTTCTTATCATTTATCTTGGTGGCATCTTTTAATTCAGTCAGTCATGAGCAAATAAGAGGACATGAAGATTTTCGACGATCCGTCGTCATAATGGCTAGCTAGGCCATGGGGTCAACCCTAGACCCAACAGTAATTCTTCCTCAGTATTAGTAACAGTAACAGTAGTAGGGATAAATCCCTCAGTCCGTCGGGGCCTTCATCTTCATATACAGATTCAAACATAATAATTAATAACTTTTAATTTTTTATTTTATCATACTAGGTTCGCGTGAGAGAATATACTAATCCTACCTCAATCAGGTTGAATCAGTCAATCAATAAATCATTCATTACATCATCTTACACGGACACGACCGGCGTCAGGCTTGACACGACCCGTGTTGTTCTCGAGCGAAGCGCGTTCAGCACCCGCGTTCAGGCTGCATCTTCCAGGTTAGTCTGCATTGACCAGGTAGAGCGACACGTCTGCTTTGCTCCACCGCGATCATCAGGTTTATTATTTTATTTGGGAAATTATCTTCAAACGCGCCTGAGAGGACGCTGTCGTTTTAGGGTTCAAAGAACGTGCGCGATGCGTCAGGGTGACGCGACGCCCTTTCCAGAAAACTCCGACCGTATCAATCAACACGGTCTGCTGTTGATTCATTGATCCGACGTACTGTGTTAGGGTAACACGGTCCGCGTCTGGTGACCAAGTTATTCAGTCCGACGAACTCTTTCATTAATTCATATTAATATATCTTAATCTACCAAAAATATTCATTAATTATCATAAATCATTGATTAAGATCTGAAGACTGCTTCCTTTTAATGATCCTAATTACATACCTCGAAACTCGTTCCTTTGCTTGATCTGCGTGCTGCTATCTCCTCTTGGCTCCGAAGTCCGTTCACCTTCGTATCCTCTTCCTGGCACGATTCCCGAGGCGCCGAAGATCGCTCCAAATGTGAGAGAGAGAAGGAGAAGAAGAGAGGAGAGAAGGAGAGAGAGAGAGAGAGAGAGAGGAGAGAGAAGTTTACCTGACGGCTGGGTAAAACTAATAAGGGTTTGAGAGAATTAATTTCGTGTTAGGGATTTATATAGAGGTTAGAGTTAGGGTTTATGGAGTTTCAGTCGTCATCAAATTACTTTTCCTTCGCGGCTGGACTTTTAGCCCGACTTGGTCGACACGTCCCAACACGGCCCGTTTTGACCAACTCGGCTCGTGTTGTCAACACGGCCCATTCAACTCGGGCCGTTTCGATAACACGGCCCATACAACTCGGGCCGTTTTGGTCGAGTATTATATTATAACCTCCTCAAAATTAGATTCGTCCTCGAATCTATCCTATCTATTTATTCTGATCCCCATTAATGAATAACCTCCTTAGGAACAATGCAAATTATCATGTACTGTAAAGAATTGTTAATGGTGTACCTATGGAGTCATAGACGTGTGGCTCGCGTTTTGATTCCTCCTTTACCCTAATGTTGTACACCCGGCCTTATGTCGCAGAGGGGCCTCCTGCACCCCTAGAGTTTTGAGGTGGCAACTTTGGTTCTGGACAGTCCTTGATAAAATGATCATGCTTGCCACAACGAAATCACGCTGCTGTTTTGTAGCGACACTCTCTCGTATGTTGTCGTTTACAGTTTGGGTAGGTTCCCTTGTCAGCTAGTTGGTGTTGTCCTTCACGTGATTCATAGGGTTTGGGGCGCTCTTCCCGAAGGCTGTCTCGTCCATCAGAAATCTTGTTTTGTCTTCTGTCATCCCACCTAGACTTGTCCCTGTTCTGTGGGCGTACTGCTTCTTTTTCCTTTTGGGTTCTTCTCCAATCCTCATGTTCCCATTCCAGTTCTGATGCCAGCTCAGACGCTTCTTGTACTGTCTTGCAGTTCCCACTCATAACTTTGGCTCTCAGTCCTGAATACAGTCCATTGACAAATCTCTTTGTCCTGGTCTCATTCTTGTCCAAAGTGCAATATTTCTCATGCCTCAGGAACTTGACTAGATATTGCTCTACAGTCCTGCCTTCCTGCTTTAATTGCAGGAACTTCTCCTATTTCCTATCCTTCTGGTACTGGGGAAGGTAGCGCATTTCAAAGACTTCCTTGAAGTCCACCCAAGAGATGTCATCTTGTGCTGCAAATTTTGTACTCTTTGTAGCATTCCACCAATCCTTTGCATCATCCATGAGGCGGTTTGCTGCGAAGACGATTTTCCTTCTCTCGGAACATTGCATCTCCATGAAGGTTTCTTCCATCTTCTGTATCCATTTCTCAACATGCCCAAAATCTTCAGTTCCCTTAAATTCTGGAGGGTGTTGTTTCAGGAACCTTTCAATAGTGTCTTTTGTCTCCTCACGTTGATGTTCCCGACGGGCTGCTCTCATCAAGTTGTTCAGGAATTTATCTCGATCTTCAGCAATCTCTAGTGTGGGATTTGGCATGACAGGTTCAGGAGGTGAATTTGGATTGCCAACAACCCGTGGTGGATTTGGTGCATCAGTTTCAGGAGGTGAATTGGTCATGTTGTTACTGGAGGTAGGTTAGCACGTCTAACAGAACGTCGTGAAGGCATCTACATATAGGGCAATCATACAAGTTCTCATTAGCGAGGTCAGTAATCTATTTTAGAATTAAATTCATACCTGATGGCATGATGATGGCTCGCGGTGCTTGCACATGGACCTCTATCTATTTAGGGACAGCTAAAAAGTGCCACTCGTTAGGCTCTGATACCATCTATAATGCCCCCAAAATCAGACATTGCCACTTGGCAAAAATCTTGACTTTGGAGACGCCACCTCATTATATCATTACCTTTGGTTTGACCATTTGACTGGTCAACCCCAGGGCCACATCAGATAACAGTAACAATTAAACAAAAATATTCCTTTTTCAATATAAAACTAATAATTAAATACAGAGTTCCAATAAAAACTACTAGACATCAATGACTAATCAAATAACAACTAAAGACTCAGAACAATATCCATCTCTATCAGATGACCAGCACGACATAACCAGGATCCTATGTCATGTGCAAAATAGACCACCACGAACTGTATCACCATCAGCACCATCATCAGTACCTATCAAAGATCAAAACCACCAGCAAAATTGAATTCGCAAGGAAAAACCCATGAGTTGTGAAACTCAGTATGTAAAGATCAAGTAGGAGGAAATAATAATCAGGGGTCAATAAACAAGTAATCAAATCTTTCTTTATTCTTTTCAACAACAGTAAAATGATCATCTTTACAGTTCATCATTACTTCTTACCATTTATCTTTGTGGCATCTTTTAATTCAGTCAGTCATGAGCAATTAACAGGACATGAAGATTTCCGGCGATCCGTCGTCATAATGGTTAGCTAGGCCATGGGGTCAACCCTATACCCAACAATAATTCTTCCTCATTATTAGTAACAGTAACAGTAGCAGTAATAGTAGTAGGGATAAATCCCTCAGTCCGCCGGGCCCTTCATCTTCATGTACAGATTCAAATACAATCATTAATAATTTTTAATTCTTCATTTTATCATACTAGGTTCGCGTGAGAGAAAATACTAGTCCTACCTCAATCAGGTTCAATTAGTCAATCAATAAATCATTCACTACATCATCTTACACGGACACGGCCCGCGTCAGGCTCGACACGACCCGTGTTGTTCTCGAGCGAAGCGCGTTCAGGACCCGCGTTCAGGCTGCATCTTCCAGGTTAGTCTGCACGGACTGGGTAGAGCGACACGGTCCGCTTTGCTCCACCGCGATCATCAGGTTCATTATTTTATTCGGGAAATTATCTTCACACGCGCCTGAAAGGACACAGGCGTTTTACGGTTCAAAGAATGTGCGCGACGCGTCAGGGTGACGCGACACCCTTTCCAGAAAACTCCGACTGTGTCGATCAACACGGTCTGCTGTTGATTCATCGATCCGACGCGTCTCACGCCTGCACCACGACACGGACTGTGTTAGGGTAAGATGGTCCGCGTTCGGTAACCAAGTTATTCAGTCTGACGAACTCTTTCATTAATTCATATTAATATATCCTAATCTACCGAAAGTATTCATTAATTATCATAAATCATTGATTAAGACCTGAAGACTGCTTCCTCTTAATGATCCTAATTACATACCTTGAAACTCGTTCCTTTGGTCGATCTACGTGTTGTTGTCTCCTCCTCGCTCCGAAGTTCGTTCACCTTCGTATCCTCTTCCTGGCATGATTCCCGAGGCACCAAAGATCGCTCCAAACGTGAGAGAGAGAAGGAGAAGAAGAGAGGAGAGAAGAAGAGAGAGATGGAGGAGAGAGAAGTTTACCTGGCGGCTGGGTAAAACTAATGAGGGTTTGAGAGAATTAATTTCGTGTTAGGGGTTTATATAGATGTTAGAGTTAGGGTTTAGGGAGTTTCAGTCGTCATCAAATTACTTTTACTTCGCGGTTGGACTTTTAGCGCGACTTGGTCGACGCGGCCCAACACGACCCGCTTTGACCAACTCGGCCCGTGTTGTCAACACGGCCCATTCAACTCGGGCCGTTTTGGTAACACGACCCAAACTACTCGGGCCGTTTTGGTCGGGTATGACATTGCAAATCCGTCACTCATTCGTCGCTATAAACATTAGCGATGATTTAGCGACAAACTGACGACGCCAAAAAGTTGTCGCAAAAATTAGGTCTCTATTAGCGATAGACGAATCTATCACTAAAACTATCGCTAGTCGCAGTTAAATTGTCACAAATTTGTTGTTAGCTTATCATTATCTTAAATTTTTATTTAAAAAAATGACATTTCGTCTCTAAATAATCGCTAGAACATCGTCAATCTGTCGCTACGTTGTCTTATAACTGTCGTTAATAATCGCGTTGAGTTGTCGTTGAACCGTCGTTATTTTGTCGCTAAGTATAATAGTATATGAAAATTTGTATCAACATTCTATCGCTAATTCAAAAAACAACACAAGATGCTATATTTATTGTTAGAAAAATTCTTATATACAACATGGTATCATCATATGAAACATATATACTCATTCATACACAAGACAATAAAGATGCCATATAAAAGTAATAAATTTCAAAGTAACACAATAGAGTACTTATCATAGAAAAGTAAGTCAACAACACATGTTTCAAAGTATCACAACATATGTTTCTAATACTATGACAAACACAAAATAATCTAATAATCAAATAAAGGAGTGCGAAGAGCAGATCAGTCACAAATCAAACTGAGGACCTACAACAAAAGTGGCGTAACTCTCTCATCTACCACCTCCATACAATGTCCTTCAACTAAGCCATAGTCACAGGGGCAGGTTCGGTGGCAAAACTACATGAAGGATCAGAGACAGAAGCAACACTCGCTTGTTACAAACTCAATCTTCATAACTCACGAAGTCGACCCTCCATAGTAAGTCCTGCAACTTCTTTCGATACCTACTCGTCGACATCGGGGATTGAGTCCGCATCATCCCCGTACTTCTCCATCATAATCAAATCATATGCCTCCGATAAATAAAAATAGTTACTTCCATACAAAATACTTAAGGATAAATATCTTGAATGAGTGTTATAAAATTATACCACAATTTGTTTTGCTTGCTCTGAGATGAATTGGTTGGTTTTCTTATTGGTGTAAACTTCTTTGTACACCATTCGGAAGTCAACTTTGTCACTGCTCGCCAACTCCTACGGAAATCACTTTTCATATATTAAAATATTTACTGGAACTATTTAACGATAACAATCAATATTCATATAATTTGAAAAAAAATATCATTTTTCATTCTTGCTCTATGGACCCAATAGAGTCTCCCGCATCCGGCTTAGACAATCTATTATTTTTGTCGATTGATGACTTATCCAGATATTCGGGTGATGCCCTAATTTTAAAGCGATAAGTGTTGACAAAAAAAATAAATCTAATCCAACTATTAAATATGAACTTACCATGTGTCGCAAAGAGAAGATCAAACTTCTTTGAAAATATGCGATGCAAGCTTGTCCTTTCCTTCCAGAATGTTACCGTCGTCACAAGCTTTGCATCTCGCTGGTTGTTGAATAATACTCCTTTGAGACGAGTAGAAGCTATAATACTCCTTCTTGATTATACCATCAGGAAGGACTTCCTCCCAGTTATACTTGGCCTAAAAAAATAATTTGTTATTATTTTGTAAACTAATTTCAAATAGTTGGATTTAAAATAATTTTATCTTAAACGCATTGTACATGTCATCTCGATAAGGCAACAGAATGTCCTTCCACTTAGCATAGGCTACCAAAAGCCTCGAAAGAACAAACTCGTTGATTTCTCGATAAATATATCTCGGGATGAAAGTAGACCTAAATCATATAAAATTATATTGATTAATGCATTTAACATTATATTCATACATTAAGAAAATTAGTTTTATAATAAATCATATATTATCACTTTATGGATTGTTCTTGTCATGCATCGTAACTCCGGTAACAGGTATAATATTGTACGGGTTTTGTTGAGATGGATGAAGACCCAACATGAATATTGTTTGAAATAAAATGTTAGCAATAGTAAATGTAAACAAAAAATTAAATATAAAGGTAACATGATTTAGTATGAACAATAAACAATAAAATTTACCTGTCTGAGAGTCAAGACCGATGACGGGCCCATCCTCGACCCCTGGTGGAGTGCCACGACTCGTCCGCTCCCATGAGCTCACCCACGACCACGAGGAGGCATAACCTATAGTTGCATATAAAAAATTATGCATAACATGTCAAAACATATACAACATAATTAAAAATGCATTTGTTAGAAAAATAACTTAGTCAAGAGCTTGAAAGTGACTCATATATTTCCTCATCAGTCTCATAAATAGTGGTCACATTATCGTTTATAAATTGTTCATCTTCAACTTCAAGAGGATGACTTATTTTATTAATGTTCTTCCATAGGACCATTCAAGCAATGTTGTTATTTCATCGTCGTGTGGCTACATTTATTACTCCCATGGTTTGATCACCTTGATAATAATCGGCATATGGAATTCTATCAACTAAAGTACCTTCAACGTTTATTTTTTTCTTCAAAAAACAACTTGTTCTTTATTTTGCACGTTGCTCACCATTCATCAGCACTCCTTTTAGCTGAAGGATATTTTGCATAGTAAACTTGTTGTGCTTGTTCAGTTAGAACAAATGATTTATTTTAAATAAATTTTGATCTATGCTTCACATCTACCAATCCATAAGTGTCATCAACGTTAACACCATTTTGTGGATTAAACCAACGACAATGCAATATGAAAACATTCATGTCCCCAAGGTATGATAATTCAATAATTTGCTCGATGACATCATAATAATCCAACTTATTTTCGCCATACAAACAACCTCGAATACAAATGCCACTATTCATGGTAGACTTATTTTTTCCATATTCTTCGGTGTGAAATCTATAACTATTGAAGATGATACCGTTATAAGTTGGCACCTTTTCTTCGGTCCATAACTTAAATTTCTAATGTCTATATTTGTCACTTTGCCATCAACCACTTGCTTCTTAATCCAACTTGAAAATTGTTCATCTCAGAGTTTCAAAAATTATTCATCTCTCATATTATAATTCATTTGTCTTTGAAAATATTCAAATTCCCTAGAAAAAAATTGAAATGTATGAATTGTGATATTTATAACCTAATATAAAATAATATTCAGTAAGTAATCTTGCTTTAGATAAGGCTCCACTTCCAAAGTATTGATGAGGACATAACTTTCCACAATCAATAAATCATCATCATTTAACGTAAATTTATGTGTTCTCCCAATCGGACGTGCTGGAAACTTAAAGATGGATAAGCCCCCCTTATTGATCTCCTCTCCACCATCGTCATTTCGTGAGACTTGGGTTCACCTTGTTTAAATTTCAGGTTCAAAGTACAACGATATGAAATTGGAAACTTCTTCATAAAAGTAAGCCTCACATATAGATCCTTCAAATTTTGCCTTATTTTTTGCCTCTCTCTATAGGTACAACATGCACCTCTCAAATGAATACATCCATCGAAATTGTATGGGCCCTGCTACCTTTGCCTCATAAGCGAGATGGACGATCAAATGCTCCACGATGTCAAAGAATGATGGTGGAAATATCTTTTCTTCTTTGCATAAGGTGTTTATAAATGACGATTTCAAATGCATCATATCATCTTTCCATATGCTAGTGGCGCACAATTCTTTAAAGAATATGCTGAATTCAGTGATTGTGCCCATATAGGTTTAGACAAAAATTCTCGAAAGCTGATTGGAATTAATCTTTGCATAAATACGTTACAATCATGCATCTTCATCTCGAATATCTTACCCTCTTCAAGATCGACACAACGAGATATGTTAGACGCATATCCGTTCGGAAACCTCAGTTGTTTTATCCACTAAAAGATAAGCTTATGTTATTCACTACTTAATGCATAAGTAGCTGATGTGATAAATGCAAACACATCAAATAGATGCTAACAAGTGCACTAGTCGAACAAATAATACAGTGATAAAGTAGATTGTCGAACCCACGAGGAACTTGTAACTATCTAATCCTAGAGGTTGGTAGGAGACAACATTGGTTTTAGGGTTGGTTTAGTTTCAGAAACAAAAAACTAAAATTAAGATAAAATGGATATTCACAATGAAAATGATTGATGACTAGGGCCTAGATGATAACATGAAACACATATGCACCGATAGTTCTCATAGAAATGATTACACATACAAACATGATATGTAATGATCAACATAGAATTTAGACTCGGGCAAACATGATCTGAAAAATGATCAACATAGTTTTCTGTAATGATAAACATAGAATTTAGACTTGGGCAAATATGATCTGAAAAATGAAATCTAATATCGATAACAAAAGTCTGGGAAATATAGAATCATTCAAAGCCTAATAACAAATGTCATAAATCAAATTTGTCCTAAGAGAATTACAGAAAACTAAGATAGATTGTTCATCCCAACATAGAATGAACAAGGAATACTCTTTCTAGAAAGTAGACAACTCCAAATCGCCTCCTTAACGTATGATCAACTCTTCCTTGTCCAGCAGCCCTTCGGGAGCAATTCTTCATCCTCTGGCTTCAAAGTGCAGGTTGACGGCTCCTAGCATACCTTCTCAGGTTGCAAATAAAGCCTCTTATACCTAGGGTTTCTATGGCTGAATCATAGATTCTTTGTGTGAGCCTTTAGATCAAGAACCCTTTTCGACCAAAGGTGGTGACTGAAACTTCGTAAAAATAATCATCATTTCATACAAGATAACTCTCAACCCGGATCTCTAAAGTCACAAATCAATTCATAATCTTCCTGGCCATGGAATCACTTCAATAAATCATGTGTATCATCGTCGATATCTTCATCGCAGCCCGTGACAGAATCTCAAGACTCGTAAGTTCATCTGATACGTCTCTGCTCAACATCTTATGGCCTGTAATTATGTTTTATGGCTCATAACTCAGGTCCTGATCCTATAGCATCCATCCTTCTTCTCTTTCTTACAGCATGTGACCTCCGATCATGGCTCGTAATAGATTGTTCTGCACTTGATGGCTCTCTTGTAAATGTCGTAATTTCATATCATGTCCCGAATTGGTGGCATAATAGTTAAATTATGTCAGGGCCCATGAAGTTCTGTGAATGTGAGTTGATGCTCTTTGCAGTAGCCATAACACTCCATGACGGCTTGTTATGCATCGAAGTGTATACTGGTTGATCCTCACGGCCCATGATGATGCATCACGGCCCGTAAGTCGGGCACCGAATGTTTCTGAACTTCGCACATTATAACTTACATCCCGTGATGTGGCTTCATGACCCGTAATGGTCTTATCATCGTGATGGTGCGTTGTGTCCCTCAAATAAATTCATAATCTTGTTGATCATCGAATCGCTTCAATAAATCATGTGTATCATCGTCCATAACTTCATCACAGCCTGTGACAAAATCTCATGACCCGTAAGTTTGTCTGATACGTCTCTGCTCAACATCTTATGGCCCGTAATGATGTCTTACGACTAATAACTCAGGTCCTGATCCTATAGCATCCACCCTTCTTCTCTTTCATACAGCCCATGACCTCCGATCATGGCTCGTAATAGAATGTTCTGCACTTGATGGCTCTCTTGTAAATGTCGTAATTTCATATCATGTCCCGAATTGGTGGCATAATAGTTAAATTATGTCAGGGCCCATGAAGTTCTGTGAATGTGAGTTGATGCTCTTTGCAGTAGCCATAACACTCCATGACGGCTTGTTATGCATCGAAGTGTATACTGGTTGATCCTCACGGCCCATGATGATGCATCACGGCCCGTAAGTCGGGCACCGAATGTTTCTGAACTTCGCACATTATAACTTACATCCCGTGATGTGGCTTCATGACCCGTAATGGTCTTATCATCGTGATGGTGCGTTGTGTCCCTCAAATAAATTCATAATCTTGTTGATCATCGAATCGCTTCAATAAATCATGTGTATCATCGTCCATAACTTCATCACAGCCTGTGACAAAATCTCATGACCCGTAAGTTTGTCTGATACGTCTCTGCTCAACATCTTATGGCCCGTAATGATGTCTTACGACTAATAACTCAGGTCCTGATCCTATAGCATCCACCCTTCTTCTCTTTCATACAGCCCATGACCTCCGATCATGGCTCGTAATAGAATGTTCTGCACTTGATGGCTCTCTTGTAAATGTCGTAATTTCAGATCACGTCCTGATGCGAGCAAAAATATACATGTTGCACGCATCTATTTCATGTCATTTTTAGGCATTTAGTATAGGTTTATTTATCATTTTAATATTTTATTCTTCATATTTTACATATGAGTCAGAAACTACCCAAATATTCTTTTTGGTGTGATTTTCAGGAAAAAGAAGCCTAAACTACGAAGAATTCGAAATAAACACGAATAATCGAGGCTTTATACAAATCATGTGCCAACTCGGGCCGTTTTTGTAAAAACGGTCCGTGTCCGACCCAAAAATCAGCAGACAAATTTTACTATCAACTCGGACCATGTTCACCAACTCTGGCCGTTTTCGACGGCCACGTCAGCTCGTTG